>VZTR01024983.1:0-10716 GCA_013400775.1 Chaetops frenatus
TATTAATGGCAAAAGGAAAGGTAGCACCAACCTGTTGTTCTTTAATGGATGAGGGAGGGAACTTAATAACTGCAGATGAGGAGAGGGCGAAACTGCTTAACGCCTTTCTTGCCTCAGTTTTTAGTGGGAAGAAAACTTGCCTTCAGAACAACTGTCATCTTGAGTTGGTTGATGGTGTCAGGGAACAGAATGCTCCCCCTGTTATCCAAGAGGAGGCAGTCAGAGAACTGCTGAAATGCTTGGATATTCATAAATCCATGGGACCAGATGGGATCCATCCCAGGGTGATGAGGGAGTTGGCAGACGAGCTTGCGAAGCCAATCTCCATCATTTACCAACAGTTTTGGCTCACTGGTGAGGTTCCAAATGACTGGAAACTGGCCAGTGTTACACCCATTCACAAAAAGGGTGCGAAGGAGGATCCTAGTAATTATAGCCAAGTTAGCCTGACCGCAGTATCTGGTAAGGTAATGGAACAGTTTGTACTGAGTGTCATTACACAGAATTTACAGGACTGCCAGAGTATCAGACCTAGCCAGCATGGGTTTAGGAGGGGTAGGTCGTGTTTGACCAGCCTGATCTCCTTTTATGACAAGGTGACCCACCTGGTGGATGCAGGAAAGGCTGTGGATGTTGTCTATTTGGACTTCAGCAAGGCCTTTGACACTGTCTCCCACAGCATACTCCTGGAAAAGCTGGCAGTTCGTGGCTTGGACAGGTCCACTCTTTGCTGGGTTAAGAACTGGCTGGATGGCCTGGCCCAGAGAGTGGTGGTGAACGGTGCTGCATCCATCTGGTGGTCAATCACCAGTTGAGTCCCTCATGGGTCTGTACTGGTGCCAGGCCTGTTTAATATTTTTATTGATGACATGGACGAGTGTATTGAGTCTTTCATTAGTAAATTTGCAGATGACACTAAGCTGGGAGCATGTGTCGATCTGTTGGAAGGTAGGAGGGCTCTGCAAAGAGACCTGGAATGGCTGGATAGATGGGTGGAGTCCAGTAGGATGAAGTTTATTAAGTCCACCACAAAAACCCCCTGCAGCATTATAGGCTGGGGACAGTGCGGCTGGACAGTGCCCAGGCGGAAAGGGACCTGGGGGTACTGGTTGGCAGCCATCTGAACATGAGCCAGCAGTGTGCTCTGGTGGCCAAGAAGGCCAACAGCATCCTGGCCTGTATCAGGAATAGTGTGGCCAGCAGGACCAGGGAGGTCATTCTTCCCCTGTACTCAGCACTGGTGAGGCTGCACCTCTAGTACTGTGTCCAGTTCTGGGCCCCTCAGTTCAGGAAGGACGTTGAGACGCTTGAGCGCATCCAGAGGAGGGCAACGAGGTTGGTGAGGGGCTTGGAGCACAAGCCCTGTGAGGAATGACTGAGGGAGCTGGGGTTGTTTAGCCTGGAGAACAGGAGACTCAGAGGTGACCTTATCACTGTCTACAACTTCCTGAAAGGTGGTTGTGGTCAGGTGGGGGTTGGTCTCTCACCAGGCAGCAACTGACAGAACGCGAGGACACAGTCTCAAGCTGCATCAAAGAAACTATAGGTTGGATATTAGGAAGAAGTTTTTTACAGAAAGGATGATAAAATACTGGAATGGTCTGCCCGGAGGGGTGGTGGGGTCACCATCCCTGGATGTGTTTAAAAAAGGACTGGATATGGCACTCAGTGCCATGATCTAGTTGAGGTGTTAGGGCATGGGTTTGACTTGATGATCTTGAAGGTCACTTCCAACCTGGACATTATGTGAATTGTGTGAAATTAATATCCCCTACTGGTCTTTTTAGTGTTTTGTAAGTCTCTATAGATTTTATGCAAAAGATGCAGGAAGATCTGATGGGTCTTTGTTATTAGACTGTAGAAGGCCCTGTTGTTGAATGGCAAAGGGGACTATGCTTGCATTGTGCAGGGTATACACACTGAAGGAAAAGCAAATGGCCTTAAATGAGCTCAACTCTCCAAATGATCTGGTGTTCAAATAGGATCTTTAATTTGGAAAAAAAAAATTTAAAAGCTAAAGATTGCATTCCTATTAGATAGTTATTATTATTACTATTATTCTCTTCTTACCTAGGAATTCAGTGATCTCATTTTTATTCAGAGTTTTAGAGTGCAAATATATCATGCTTCTAAATGTGTTCAACTATATTATTCTTTTCAAAAAAGGAATGGAAGTAAACAAAGACATTAAAATTTAAGGTAAAAATTGCATCTTTTTTTTGGGTGACACTTTATTGTAAGACATCAGTTTTATTAAATACACTATATCACAAAAGACTTTCCATGTCATGTTGAGAGAAGCTGGTCACATGATTCAAAAACAAAACTTTTAACACTGATAGGTAGGTATTACTTTAAAATAAGCCTTGCTATAGCAAGCTGCAAAACAAGAGCCACTGAATATTTGCACAGATAAATCACATTAGGAAAATAAAAAAAAAGGAGAAAGATAACACATCACAGTTTGGTGGCAATATAGAGATCTATATATGTAGATATCTATCTATCTATCTATCAATCTATCTGTCTATCTGAAGTGACAAAGCAAGAGAGATCTAGAAATATATGTATTTACATAAACTGTGAAGAGCGGCACTGGGACAAATATTTCATAATTAATGGCTTCTATCTCTACTGGTGATGCAATTAAATATCATTGCTAAAATAAATTGCTTGTATATAAAACATTCTTAGCTGCTTTTTTTTAAGTTATAGAATGATACATATAAACTGCAAGATATAGACCTCTGTAAAGTTTTATTTTGATCTCTGTTTTCTTACATATTTCTATCAAAACTACTAGCAGCCTCTATTATCCTTGCCCAANGCCAAGAAGGCCAACAGCATCCTGGCCTGTATCAGGAATAGTGTGGCCAGCAGGACCAGGGAGGTCATTCTTCCCCTGTACTCAGCACTGGTGAGGCTGCACCTCTAGTACTGTGTCCAGTTCTGGGCCCCTCAGTTCAGGAAGGACGTTGAGACGCTTGAGCGCATCCAGAGGAGGGCAACGAGGTTGGTGAGGGGCTTGGAGCACAAGCCCTGTGAGGAATGACTGAGGGAGCTGGGGTTGTTTAGCCTGGAGAACAGGAGACTCAGAGGTGACCTTATCACTGTCTACAACTTCCTGAAAGGTGGTTGTGGTCAGGTGGGGGTTGGTCTCTCACCAGGCAGCAACTGACAGAACGCGAGGACACAGTCTCAAGCTGCATCAAAGAAACTATAGGTTGGATATTAGGAAGAAGTTTTTTACAGAAAGGATGATAAAATACTGGAATGGTCTGCCCGGAGGGGTGGTGGGGTCACCATCCCTGGATGTGTTTAAAAAAGGACTGGATATGGCACTCAGTGCCATGATCTAGTTGAGGTGTTAGGGCATGGGTTTGACTTGATGATCTTGAAGGTCACTTCCAACCTGGACATTATGTGAATTGTGTGAAATTAATATCCCCTACTGGTCTTTTTAGTGTTTTGTAAGTCTCTATAGATTTTATGCAAAAGATGCAGGAAGATCTGATGGGTCTTTGTTATTAGACTGTAGAAGGCCCTGTTGTTGAATGGCAAAGGGGACTATGCTTGCATTGTGCAGGGTATACACACTGAAGGAAAAGCAAATGGCCTTAAATGAGCTCAACTCTCCAAATGATCTGGTGTTCAAATAGGATCTTTAATTTGGAAAAAAAAAATTTAAAAGCTAAAGATTGCATTCCTATTAGATAGTTATTATTATTACTATTATTCTCTTCTTACCTAGGAATTCAGTGATCTCATTTTTATTCAGAGTTTTAGAGTGCAAATATATCATGCTTCTAAATGTGTTCAACTATATTATTCTTTTCAAAAAAGGAATGGAAGTAAACAAAGACATTAAAATTTAAGGTAAAAATTGCATCTTTTTTTTGGGTGACACTTTATTGTAAGACATCAGTTTTATTAAATACACTATATCACAAAAGACTTTCCATGTCATGTTGAGAGAAGCTGGTCACATGATTCAAAAACAAAACTTTTAACACTGATAGGTAGGTATTACTTTAAAATAAGCCTTGCTATAGCAAGCTGCAAAACAAGAGCCACTGAATATTTGCACAGATAAATCACATTAGGAAAATAAAAAAAAAGGAGAAAGATAACACATCACAGTTTGGTGGCAATATAGAGATCTATATATGTAGATATCTATCTATCTATCTATCAATCTATCTGTCTATCTGAAGTGACAAAGCAAGAGAGATCTAGAAATATATGTATTTACATAAACTGTGAAGAGCGGCACTGGGACAAATATTTCATAATTAATGGCTTCTATCTCTACTGGTGATGCAATTAAATATCATTGCTAAAATAAATTGCTTGTATATAAAACATTCTTAGCTGCTTTTTTTTAAGTTATAGAATGATACATATAAACTGCAAGATATAGACCTCTGTAAAGTTTTATTTTGATCTCTGTTTTCTTACATATTTCTATCAAAACTACTAGCAGCCTCTATTATCCTTGCCCAAAATATTCATTGTTAATAAAATATCAGCTGGCTGTCACACAGAGCCTTTTACAAGCAAAAAAAAAAGTCCCCATAGACCTGGTCTAGAATGCATAGAGGGTAAAATAATGTACAGAATTTCCTTTTTCTTCCGAAATATATGTTTTAAAGATGGCAAAATAGTCACTTTGTTGCTGCTGTGAAATTCAGTGTCTTCCCTGAAACATGCAAAATTTTTATTTTTTTCTTCACATTTGTGATCAATTATAGTAACACCACCCTCCCACAAAAAAAAAACCCCAACCCACAAATATTTTAACTAAGACTCTTCAAGGACCTCTTGATTCAAAGCAGTGGTTCACCCCAGCCCTGACAACAAGAAAATACAACCTTCCTTTTCCTTTCAAAATCTTCATGTTTTATTGAAAACCCTGATGTGTTCCCCCACTTTTCCCCACTTCCCTCTCTCACAATTTATTGCAGCATTTTAATTAATTGTCAGGCTGCAACAACCCAGATATAGTCTTGTTCTGACACATTTCCATTGTACCTGCTAATGAAGCTGTGCTGTTATTCTAGGACAATAAAAAAGCAACAGCACAAAACCAGAAATGACAGTTAATCAAACTGATTTTGAACCTTAGTTCATTTCCTTGTGAGCAATCAGCAATTGAGATGAGAATGGAAGAAATATTTTTAAGCACTCATTTGGGGGGAAAAGCGCTCATTGTTATATCTCTGGCATTCTAGCATTTCCTCTGCTGCACACCACTTAAGTTGAATTTCACAAACAGAGAAAAATAAATATAAAAGAAAAATTTTGTCACTCACCAGACTTTATTAATTTATTAATTGCACTAATTATAATTTGTAGTGATGGAGATGTCTATTAATTTATACATATATATTACCTGTTCATGAAAAAATGTAAAATGTGTATAACTAAAGGTTGTCTACTCTATAACTTTTATGCATGATCAAGAAGAGTAATTATATAGGTTAAGGTTATCCATACTGTTGGCTTTGTAGACCATTTGGTCCTTTAGAAGTTTAACATACTGCTACGGTAATGCACAGTGCATTGTAACATTAGCTATTCTCCTAAATAGTCTCACTAGTAAATAAAAAATAAGATGACACTAAGTACAATTTCAGGAGTTTGTTTGGTCTGGTTTTTGTTGGTTCTTTTGGGAGCATACATTTTTTCAGTGCTTACAAAAGATAAGTGTTTGCTTTCAGGCTGGAGCCTGTTGCAACAGAAGCATCTCAGGTGCCTTTTTCTTAAGCTCATAAGAAACTAAGACAGAATACAGCAGGCAGAAATTTAACATCTCCCTTCTACTGCCTGCAACCCTTTCCCACTGCACAGTATGAGCAGACACTGACATCTTCCTTCTCCACTGCTGTTATGTCAAAAATTATTTGCAAACTCCTTTAAAACATAAAAATAAGATTTTCAAGAGAATGGGTTTCACTGGATGCTCAGGCTTTATCTAGCTTTCTATGTGAATTTCTAAGACAGTCTAATAAAATTTTAAGGCAAATTTTGCAGTAATCTTCCTTAGACTTTTTGTGTGTTTCCAGTTCAGTACTGGTTTAAGAAATAACATCTAGTTTATTAACGAAAAACTGAGTATGGCTTTATAGTTATATTCTCATGTTTATCTGTAATGCTGCATTTTCAATAAGATTGAGAAGGGTAAAAATCCACCACTGTCCAGTGAAGTGTTTTCTTTTGAAAATGTTCAGACTATCTCTAAAAGCTTCTGAAGAAAAAAAAATCTAAATTGCTTTAATAAATAATATATGCAAACAAATTATATATCAAGAATATTATGGGAACACTTGCAACTTCATGGCATGGAGCTGTATCAGGGGAGCTTTAGCTGGATATTAGGAAAAGGTTCTTCCCTCAGAGGGTGGTGAGACACTGGACCTAGGGCAGTGGTCACAGCACCAAGTCTGACAGAGGTCGAGGAGTGTTTGGACAATGCTCTCAGGCACATGGTGGGATTGTTGGGGTGTCCTGTGCAGGAACAGGAGTTGGACTTGATGATCCTTGTTCCCTTCCAACTCAGGATATTCTATGATTCTATAATTTTAAAAGTAAAATGTTTAATTTATCAAATACAATACTCCCAACACAAAGATGAAGGACTATTTTGATCTGGTGCATGTCAATAAGAAAAAAAAAAAAAAGAAAGAAAGGAAAAATCACTCTTTCTTTTTTTGCAGCAAGGCCCCCTCATAGAGGGAGGCAAAGGTCTTGAAGAATAGGTAAGGTAGGTTTTCATTTGTAAGAATTCATATTAAAAATAATACTACCTCTAAATTTGAAATCTTCAACTTCTGGTTTGGAAACCAACAGATATAGCCATGCATTTATCATCAACACAGCAGCCATGCAAATACTGTAGATGTACAATGCCCATCCAAATAATGTTTTAAAAAGTGGATGTTGGAGATGACAGCACTAGTATTGACATAAATGATTTTGTACAAGGGTGTGCTATAAATTGAGAAATTGATTTCTGCACAAAGGGCATTAATCAACAAACACGAAGTACAGTTTTGCTTGCACAGTTAAAAAAAAAGTATTGAGGAAGGAAGGAAGATGGTGCTGGACAAGCACTGTATAAGATACATCTGTTCCAGCATCTGTATCTTGCCCTATCTTGACAAAATCTTTAGTTTTAACACTTGAGCCTGAAATTAATCCTGTACATCAATAAGCCTAGCTTCAGCCTTTATTGCCAAAGACTAGCTGGAGAACATTTTTTACCAGTGGCATGCCAATATCCTACAAGAAGACAAAACAAGAGCATGTGCTTTGTTCATAATTTAGTAATGTCATTTTACACAGCACTGACAATATCATTGTCCCTTTTACCATAGACTTTATCTTGCAATGAAAAATGCTGGCCACGTACCTCCTCAAACAATCCCTTTACTCAAAAAGACTGTTGAAGGAAAATGTTAAATCACCTCTTGCCTTCCATTAAACTCTTTCACTGTTTTTGCTGGAGTTGGATGCCATCTGATCCCATAGTTCCTTCAGATATTGAAGCTGAAAAGTGCTGTTTTCATTTCATCTAGCTTTGTCTCTGCAAGAAATATGCTACATGTATAGAGCATTAGTCTTTTCCTGCCTATATGCTGAAGCAAAAATATTGAGGTGGATGCAAAAATACTCAATATCTATACAGAAGAAATCACAAAATTCAAGTCAAATATATTTTCCCCTTTTCCCATCCATATGAATTACATGAATACAACAAGACATTGTTAGTTGTGGTGGGCAAACTGGAGAGTGTCCTGATCTAATAGATCAAGTTTTTAAGGCCTTTGTCTATGTAGACTTAAAATAATGCAGAAGTCAAATTAATTAGAGAGGAAAAATTATAGAAACTGAGAGACAGAGTGAAGATATGTTTCAGTAATATCTAAAAAGTCAATACTGTGTCTATAAATGGAGAAGTACACATTGTTTGCCCTTTGAAAGCTTCTCCATATCTTTGTCATTAATACTGTAAAGTTAAGAACACATTTAATGGAGTTTAGTGACAGTTGAGCACATTCATTCATGCAGACCATAAGAAGAAATGCTAGGATGTTTTAGCCTAGAATGTCCAGGTAGTCTGGAGATGCTTTAGCCAAGTTCTGGAGGAGAGAATGTATTTCTTTGATGTCGAGCCTCATGTGAGGCTCCCTTTGCCAGCAGCCCAGCATCAGCTCATATATTTCCTTGGGGCATATACGAGGTCGCTGCAGCACTCGGCCCTGAGTGATGCATTCAGTCACCTACAAGAAATCACAAGCAAAGGATCAATGTAGACATTCCAATTAGGTAGACCTCACCCATGGAAGAGCTAGCTGTTAATAGCCACAGCATTGGTGGCAATCACCTGGCCACCTCTGCAAAAATGCTGCATTTTTAGGTAGATGTATGGGCAGATATGATCTGGAAAAATCACTGTAATGTAGGATGTCTTGACTGATGCAACATGATGTTAATCTGTGTTATGCCTTCCATTCATGAGGGAATGGTGGTAGGGAAGCAATATCATATCTCCCATACCTGTCTATCAATTTCACCTTGTCTCAGAAGTAAGCTATTTCAATCATCTCACACAGAGCATCTCTCCCTCCCTCCTTACAATTTATGAGTACCACCATGGCTGGTCTCTAAAAAGGGATTACTTTTTATTTCCCAGGTATGAAGAGATCTCCAGATTCCTTCCATCTATTAAAAAATGTGTTAGGAGAAGCACTTAATGACAATGACATTTCCTGATATGTAACTGAAATCACCCAGTGCCAGTTTGGGAGACAGGTAAGCTCCTTTTTATTGCCTTATGATCTTTCTTAACACCCAGAGAAGACTACCCTATACAAAGGAAGAAGCTACATCCCAACTTGCTATAGTCCAACTTGGATAACTTCCATCCACCTTGGGGAGAAAAAGGTGAAAAAGAAGAACTTCAACCACAAAGTTTGCGACAATACCATAAATACATTATATCAAGGTTATTGCTTTTACTAAATAAATATGCTATTGTCATTTCACCAGAGAAGCCATACCATCAGTCAAAATGCCACCTTCCTTTGAAAATATAATACACATACCTCATTGTTTGAGAGCTGATACCATGGCTATTTGCCATAGGTAAAGATTTCCCACAGTACAACCCCCAGGCTCCAGGCATCACTTTCTGTGGTGAACTTCATGTACACGATATTTTCTGGAGGCATCCAACGAATAGGCAGCATGGTGTGATCTCCAACCTGAGGAAAAAAGAAATGAAAGAATCAGAAATAATTCCTCCAGACCTCCAGGAATAGTACTGAGATGCTAAACCAGGGAAATCCACATTTTCTTTTATCCCATCCGCTGCCATTCACTTTAAAGAGATCGTAAGAACTAGGGTGCTGTGATCCAATCTCCTCTCTCCTGAATGGCAATCACTACCATGATAGATTTCTCAGAATCTCCAAAGAAATAGTTTCTGAGGTATAAACTCATCATCTACATCTATTTTGCAACCCCTATATAAAGGAATTTAATGCTTTATAAAATTAATTATTAACTAAACCTATCAACCAATTATAAATTAGGCCGGTATTATTCTCCATTTTAAGATTGAGAAAACTAAGATTCACACAATGAAATCTCAGATATCAGCTGAGATCCATGAAGACAGTGACTGCATGACACAGAAGGATCAGGAGTATATGGTTTTATCAATTTACTATGAATGAATTAAAGCAATGCTAATGTCTGTGGATAGTTTCCAAAGTTAATGAATACATCAAATAATTTTGTTCAAAATTATCTACCAAGTTCTAAACAGATTTCCAAATTTTCAGTCCTTTGGTTATACACACTTGATAATAAATAAGTTGCAAGATATGGACTCTGTCTCAGATTCCCCAGGAATCTTTTCCTTAATTAATGCCTGTCTGAAAGCCTCTAATACGTTTTGTGTTTTCCCCAAAATGCTATATATTCTTAAAATCGAGTTACTTAAGCTGAATGTAATTAATAAAAAACCTCTCTTGCTTTTCATTCCAGTTTCCAAACAACTTACTGTTCATATGTCAGACTGTGACTGGATCACATCAATGAATAAATCCATTCAAGTACTTTTAAAATAGCCAAACCAGATGAGTGTATTGGTTTTGCATCGCCTGGTTTTTGGCAGTGGCAGGGGCTACAGGGGTGGGTCCTGTGAGAAGCTGCTAGAAGCTTCTTCCATGTCCAGCAGAGCCAATCCCTGGTGGCTCCAAAGATGGACATGCTGCTGGCCAAGGCTGGGACAATTAAAAATTATAGTAATGCCTCTGTGGTAACATATTTAAGAAGAAAGGTAAACAAAAATTTGTTGCACAGTTTTAATTCCAGACAGAGAAGGCCAGAGTGAGAACATGTGAGAACAACTATGCAGACACCAAGGTCAATGGAGAAGGAAGGGCAGGTGCTCCAGGCACCAAAGCTGAGATTCTTCTGCAGGCTGTGGTGAAGCAGGCTGTCCCCCTGCAGCCCATGGAGGTCCATGGGGGGTTGCAGAGATCCACCTGCAGCCCGTGGAGGAACCCATGCCACACTGCGTGCATGCCTAGAGGAGACTGTGACACTGTGGGAGATCTGGTAGAGAGAGGGGCCCTGCTCCCATGCTGGAGCAGCCTGTCCTTGAAGGACTGCACCCCGTGGAAGAGTGACCCACACTGTAGAAGT
>VZTR01024985.1:0-23384 GCA_013400775.1 Chaetops frenatus
TTCTTTTTTCTTTCTTTTTTAATAAAGCATCTTAAGAAGAAGCATTAATCAATCTGGCCTTTTCATCACTGCCAATTTAATTAGGTTTCCATAGCAGTATATTCTACCTGTTTGCCTATAGGTGTTTATAGGTATTTTTCACTGCACCTGTACTTTGCCTTGAAGATACACATTCTCCCATAACTGCCCTAATTCATTGCAACCTCGAAATACCACAAAAAGGATCAATTATATAAAACTGCATTCCAAACTCAGCTTCAGAAAGAAGCAGAACATGATGCTAAGAGCTGAATGCAGAACCTAATACAAAAACTATTTACAGCTCTCTACCAGATGACGTTCACAGCTTAGGGGAAGCCAAAGGGTGGTCATGGGGAAAGAGAGCAGTACCTGCTCAGTCAGACAGAAAACAAATGGCAAATGCTGTCTTACACAGTATGGGGAAAGCTGCTGAGGTATTTAAGCCCATCACCATCAAAAAGACAACTCTAGAAGCTTCAGTAAAACAGAAGCAAAGCCTAAAGGTGTCTGAGACCAAAGCTGTTTCCAGTGTAGCCCAAATTACTGGGACATTAGGAGGAAAAATGAAGATTAATAGCTAAATCAGTCTCTTGGAGATGAACTTAGAATCATACAACCATTCAGGTTGGAAAAAAACCTTAAGACAATTAAGTCCAACCATAAACCTAGCACTGCAAAGTCTAACTTGATACAATTCTTCTGTACCCACTTAGGCATCTTGGTGTTCACATTTCAGTATTGGCAGAGCAGATTTTTCACAAGATTAAATGTAAATCCTTGGTTTTACACTCAAAGGAAAAATTTGCTTCCTCTCTTCTGTGCAACTGGGCTCATAGATTATCAGCTCCCAAACTGTGCAGTGGCAGATCATAAACTTGCCCCTGGAAGATCAAACAAGCAAAACTGCTTTTATTCTTGTCTACCTTTTATGCAGCACTTCAGTTCAAGGAGAAAGATGACATTTTCATTACGAAAATAATGCCCTTCTCCCCACTGATTAAACATTTATGTTCAAATTATGTTCCCTGAAGACTTTTTCTTAGGGAAATCTACAGTAAATACACTGAGATGCACCAGTATAAGAGGAAACTAGTATGCACAAAAAAAATATCCATAGGGTTTAATGACTTAAACACCAATGTTCTTTACCATAGCAATATTCAAGTCTATTTAAAGACATATGAACATTGTGTGTTAACAGAGAATTTATTTAATTTTTTAACTGACTGAAAAGCTATAGAGCACTAGAAGAGTTTTATGGCAATGTTATACTGCAGAATAATATTTGGTTTATTCAGCTTTTTTATTATTATTCAGCTTACTCCATAGATGATCCACTTGACATTGGATCACGCTTTTAAGGGTGAGCATGTGGATTGACAATCTCTCCTACAGATTGTATTCACACATGTGTAGTTTTTTGTCTGGAAAAAAAAAAGGGGTGCCTCTTTTATTTGTATTTTCTAACCAACTGTTAAAGAGAATTCTTTACAATTCCTTCATACAGGAAAGCCTACAGTATTTCAGTGTTTCACTGACTGAAGAACAAGACATGAGAGTTCCAAGTGCAAAGCAGATCTTTACCATGACCTCGTAACAACCACCCGTCTGCCCTATTTTTTTTCTCACAAAATAATAGCTACCTTGCTTTAAAGAAGGAAAGCTTAAGGTTTATAAACCATCACTGGAGATGAAACAAACTAATGAACTCAAAGTCCTCTTTTCTGACTGGCAAAGCAGAAAACATTTAGACTTGTCTGGGAGCATTTATAAGTTTCTCTGGAAATTCTAGTATTTCTATTATTACTTAATTTCATTAACACCTCCCAGGTGCCAAAGCATTTTCAAAGTACAGACATCAGCAGTTCACAAAAACAGAAAGACTGGAATACAAAATCAAAGTAGGAAGGAATATCCAGAAGTATATGTATTTTAAACTACCTGGGAATTAAGGAACAAGACACAAAAATAGCATCACTAGCTTTCCTCTTTTCAGTGCAAATTTACAGCAACAGCCCCAGAGTGCTTAATCCCTCTTTCTCCACAGGTGATCCTGCCATTCCACCCAATGCCATACTCCAGTTTTCAAAAAAACTAAGTCAATTTTGTAGCTCTCCCAACTGCAACAGCACAGGTATCCTACTTTCAACAAATTCAACAGAAAATTTTTATTGATTTCAACCAAGATGCTACCCTATTTTGTACACTGGTAACTTCAGCTTTCAGTGCTATTACAGCCAAATGTGCAGTAGGGAAAAATTTGCGGGTTTTAGAATCCACATGAAAGAAAAATTTGAAAAAAAAATATTAAAAAGTCAACCTTCTCAATTTTACACTCTGACAAAGACTGTTCCTTCTACTATGATATAGAAATATTAGCCTCTTTGTGATAATAAATCAGGTAACTCAGAAAACACAGTGGGATCACAGACCTGTTTGGGTAAATGGTATCTGTCACTTCTGGTGATAAAACTGCCAGCTCTGAGTATACAATGCTTGCTCATTACTTACATTCACGATGCAACATCTTTCAATGACCACAAGAGCAGTTTTTCCACCAGAAAAAAAGGATGTCAAACACCCTGCAGTTAAACATATTTAACTTCTCTTCCAACAAGGAATATGAGGAATAAGCAGAGAAATACCACCAAATAAAAACACATTTTGCAAGTTCTCTGGGGAAAGAAAACAATATTTTAATAAAAAACAGAGGGAGAAAATTTACAGTATTTTAAATGCTTTTTACTGGCTTCCTCTTCCCACCCAAAACAGATATTAGCACATAGCATGAGAATGATCTTTAATTAAAGAAAATAAAGTTTCTTTTTAGAATTATCCTTTGATCCACTTAAGCATAGAAGTTATAAGCATAAATTTAAGCACATTGACTTCAAAAAGATTATTCATTCTCAGTATCTGCATCAAAAGGAGCATGGCCAGCAGGTCCAAGGAGGTGATTCTCCTCCTCTGCTCTCCTGAAATCCCACCTGGAGTATTGTGTACAGTTCTGGTGCCCTTGACATAAGCACAGGGAACTGCCAGAGCAAGTCTGGCCAAGAAGTTGGTAAGGGGACTAGAGCACCTCTCCTCAGAAGCCAGGCTGGGAGAGTAGGGACTGTTCAGCCCAGAGAAGTTCGTGTGGAGTGCCCAGAGCAGCCTTCCAAAATCTAGATGGGGTCTACAAGAAAGCCAGAGAGGGACTCTCTCTCTCCATCAGGAACTGCAGTGACAGGACAAGTGGGAATGGCTTCAAACTGAAACAGACTAGGTTTCAATTAGAGATTAGGAAGAAGTTATTTGCTGTAGGGGTGGTGAGGCACTGGAGCAGGTTGCCCAGAGAAGTTGTGGCTGCCCCATACCTGGCAGTGTTGAAGACCAGGTTGCACAGGGCTCTGAGCAACCTGANGCGTTGAAGACCAGGTTGCACGGAGCTCTGAGCAACCTGGTCTAGCAGGAGGCATCCCTGCCCATGGCACAGGGGCTCACACAAGCTGACCTTTCCCTTCCAACCCAAATCATTCTATGATTCTAGCCATACACTTAAGCAGCAAAGGTTTCAGTGACCTTGACCCTTGACTTAGAGAACTTTTTCTGATGAGCACCAAATGAACTGGGGCCAGATGCATCATCCATTCATTCTGCTAGACCCTGGCCAACACTACTGAATGTCGTGTTCTGATCCAGAAAAACACGTATAATTTTAAATCTTTAGCTGGATTAGGGACTCCATGCAGATCAGTTTGCTGGTTCAAGCCTTTCATGTGCACCTTCTGCTGACAGACAGATCTTTTGGACATATTGTCAATTCATGACAAGTTTCTGTTTTTCTTTTCCTTAGTGTGCTATTGATTATTAACTGGAATCCACATGCCAATACAGTAATTTATGTTTGAACTTCAATACACAGATTCATTATATTAGGCTAAAATTTGTTCCATTTAAAGAATGCTGTCACAAATAATGACTTCAGAACAATCCCAGGAAAAGACCTTCATTTCTGCTCCCTGTGTATTGTACTTTACGAGCATGGCATACCACAAAAGGTATATTCTTAAATATCATGAAAATGCTTACCTTTAACCTTGCAAACCCTTAAATGTGTGTAGCTACAACCCTGAGTATCTCAATTATGCAGGAACACTATAATTGAACATCAGCTTCCCAAAAAATTATAATGCATTCACATAACTGCATAAAATCTACATTTTGTCAATTAGAACATTTAGAAGCTTCACATAAACAAACTGAATTTTCATTTTAATAACTGAAAGCAAAACCATACAAATTTTAAAAAGACATTTTATGTAATTATTTCAGGCAACTATCACTAAGGAAATCACATGCAACACTTGAAACAAGTCAGTTAAAGGTTATTTTTCTTCAGAGTAGCAGCCTAAACACTCGACAGTTGCTCAGTTTCAATGAACAGGCCGATCAAGTTATTTTTAATTTTTGTGCTGACTTTTTTCTTTGCAGTTAAAGAGGAACTAAATATGCCTAGTTACAAAAAGGGATCAGAAAAAAAAATACCACCAACCCTGGTAACATCAGAAAAAAAAGGAGTGATGGAAAAGGAGGAAAAGGACAAATGTCAAAACTAGCCGGATGTTTATTACAAGGTGGCAAAGAAAAAATATTCAAGACTAGTTTTTCAAATGACAGAGGACTCCATAACTCACCTACATAGATGCTTCCTATATTCAAACCTGAGGAATACATCATAAAATTCTTAGAGGTTGTGTTTTTTAAAATTACTTCAATCACTTTACGAAAGAGAAACATATGTATAGGAATGTGGCTTAAGGCACTACTTACCTTCTACCCTGATCTTTGATGAAAGCAGAAACTAGAATACAGAGCCAGCAGCTGAATCTTCTTCATTTGGTTTGAAAAATATATCTTTAATGGCAGAGGGCAAGTTAGCTGAAAATTAAAGCCCTTTTCATATTAAAGTATTCTGAAAAGCAAGAATCAGTTCACAAAACATATTTAAACAAACAGCAGTAAATGTATCCAAAATGTATCTAAGCAGAATGACGAACTACTACAATACATAGTATTCTTGATCTTTTTGGTTTGTTTTTTAAAAAAATACATAAATATAGGTACCAGTGCTTGCCTAAATCTGTGGACATGTGAAAGAAACACCTCAGGCAGACAGGAAACTTCAAAAACTTTAGGATTAGTGCACTCCAGAAGGACGCAGGAAATAAAAGAAACCATAAGAAAAGCCCAAGTCAGTGAATCATTTTTGTCAGTGGCTGTAATGACAGGAAAACGTGGGAATACTAAAGCCCTATAACATTTAAAGCAAGATAATATGAAACTTAAGTCATAAGATGTCTTCTCTCAATAAGTAAACATGCTTACATAAAAAACATCAGCCACTTTTTAGCACTTTGTGCTTGAGGCCCAAGGTTTTTGCTACTACTAACATTCCTGAATTGAGTTATTGACTCACAAGAGCTGAAAGTATAAAGATACTGAATTATCCTTATGTATTATCCATTTCATTCTTTCTCTCCCCTCTCCATAGAGCTGCCCACACCCCAGCTGAAAGCATTTGATCAACTGCTTCACTTTTGACATGCAAATCCTGCAGGTTTATCTGGCTCCTGCACATTTTGCAAACAGTCCTAGTAAGAGGTGAAGTTAAAAGTGCTACAAATTGTAATTTCAAAACACATTTCTGTAAGAGAGGAGACATTTCTTCAGTTTTTCAAATCACGATGCACATAGACTCTTTAACAACACAGCTAATTTAAAGCCCACATCTTGGGTATACCATTTGGTTTGGGAAAGTTTAGTACTAGAAAAAAAAAAGTCAAAGTAAATTACAGGCATATTCCTCACAAATTTGGAAGCTTCATCAAATACAAATAAAGTGTTTTGAAAAGGCTCAGGCACAAACCTTCTCACTGCATTCAATTATATTGTGGCATTTACAAATATGATCCAGAAAATGTAAAAATACAGAAGAATAAAACTGGCAGATATACATGAAGGAGGCAATGTATTTTTGGCAACAGTCTTCTCTGACTTTTCAGAAGAGACCCTGGACTAAGAAATGGCTTCCACTAACAGGTACAAGGGCTCAGTAAATTTGCTGTCACATGTGAATTAACCTTCAGAATCCAGCAGAGCTGCATCCACTTACTAGGCAGTGAATTTTACTCCACAGAGTATTTGCTCTGTGACTACTACTCTACGTCCTGCCCAGCTGTTTTGTAAATAATCCATTCCTAACACAAAAACAACTAAATACTTCACTGAAAATGCCACTGAGATTAAACTTATGTCAGAGGAGTAAAACAATGTGTTTATTCCACAAGTGCCTCCTTTCAAGCTCAGGTCTCAACCCTGTCATGAGGAGCATGGGTACAAGTGACAACAAAATCCTGCCAGCTACCAATGCTTGAAAAAGATTTCAAGAAAGCATAGCAGGGAGTTTGATACAACTCACTTGCTGGAACCATCCTGGCTTTGCTCAGATGCCAAAAAAACTTCTCAGGTGAGAGGCAGCTCCTGTCAGCACCAGGTTGTTCCTCACCTTTACTAAAGGGGAATAGGCAATCATGGTGAAACACAGAAGCAGGGGAAGCTGTTCTTTGCATCAGAAATACAAAGGACTTAGTATCTGGTCCACAGAGACAATAATCTAAATTTTAAAAAAAAGAATAGCATAATTCAAATACTCCACAGGTCTGTGATTTCTATTCCAATAACAACTCTCTATAACCTTGTTTCTTCCTGCCTATGCAGAACACATTTATCATACAGATATTTCTGACTGCTGAATTTGGTGTCTTGTCAGCTGTTATTATAGCCCCCCCAAAAGTGGCAGCTACTGTTCTTATTTTTTTGACTATAAAAACTGTTCTCATGAATACTGCCCCACTGCAGAAGCTGCTAAACTGACAAACAAGTGCTGGACTGCAGAACACCTGTCTCCATGTCAGGAGAATCATAGAAAAGCTGGCATTACTTCTGCATCGCTAACTGATATCCACAAAAACAAAACAAGATCTGGTTCACTTACACACCAGTCACCAATATGTTCTTCTTCATTTTGTTGATTAAATGCAAATGTGTTGGTTTTAATTTGCACACTGCAGTGTGGGACAGAGAGACCATGTCTCACTGTACATTCACCTACTGGGAAACTGCTTCAGGACAAAAGTGCTAACTACATAGCGTGGCTTAGTAAACAAAAATGGTTATTTTAAATTCTCCTACCTTCCTAGAAAAGACAGTTACTGAGAAGACACATTCCAAGCAATACTTCTAAACATTCAAAACACTGTCTGTTAATAAGGAAAAGTTTGTATTTAGTTACACAATATGAATTACTAGCCCACCAAACAGTGGTGTTAAAACTTCAGTCTCACCACACTGGTAAACAAAACAAAATCTGGTAAATTTCAATAACAGTTACTTTAAACTGTCATCATTACATTTCTATCTTTATATTTCAGGGAATAATTTCTCTTATTTTGAGAGAAGATTTAAACTTGAATGAGGAAAGTGTGGAACTCCCTAAATGTCTGTGGGATTCCAGTGTGTAAAGAAGATGGCAAAACTATTAAAATACTCTCTGCAGTTTTCCTTCACTGTAGCAGAATATTCTCAGTGGTGATTTTTACTAATAACAAGAAATTAAGGCACAAAAACCACAGAGATTGAGTCAGTCATGCCAGGCATTCTCAACTCCTGTGGTGATTTCCAAAGAGAAAAGACAACAAAATTCCTTGTGGAATATGTATCAGTACCAAAACTGTCACCCCTTGCTTACCTGTCTTTTCTATTTGTATGTTCTCGTTAAACTACTTCCGCAGTAAGCAAAGAACACTGCTTCTAATCTGTGATGCAGAATCGGTGACACACAGAACTTGCACTGATAATGACTTTGAAAAAAAACCCAGACATTAGACCATCAGTATCATTCAGAACCATAAAAAAGCTGGCTACCTCATACCAGAGGACATGCCAGAAGAGTTTGTGAGTTTGTGAGTTTGTGTTCCCCAGTCACCAAACACAGTCTGTGCCAGCAGAAAGAGGAACAGGGGGGAAAAAACCCAACCAAAACAAACAAACCAGTAGAGTGATACAGTAATCAAGATTACTTGTATCTGACATAAATGTTATTATTTTACCCTGAATTTTGCAGGGTCTCACTCTCATCTTGCCCAAATGAAACGCTGAGCAGGTGATCACCCTGTCCCCATCCACACAGGATGCTGACACATCTCATTAGTCTGTTTTTGCATAAGTCAGGATGGATGGTACTCTTGACATTTCAGTGTGCATAAATTCAAAACACTTGGGTAAAACATTCAAACACATCTGAATTTCACAGGCACAATAATCAGACCCTTACAGATAGATACCTGTTGACTTGGCCCATCTTTTTTCAAAAGCATTAGCGTGACTAAAGAGGACTCAGATAAAAGCAGTGGGGAGAAGGTGCAGCATCAAGCCTTACCTCCTGCAACCACTGGAGAGCAATATGGTCTTCTCAGCTCTTCAGGGAGGACCTTGAGCTGTGGCAGCTCAGATAATCTTGAATAATAGAAAAAACAACCCATAGTAGGGATATAAGTATGCACTGAGATTCAATAGAAGTTGTCTACATGTAAACTGCTGAATGATCTAACACTGAAGCTTCTGTATTGCCGGTTATGTGTGTCTCTAATGTTTCAGTGTGCAAGAAGCTCTTTAATCAAAAACTTTTTCAGAATTTATACCCTTTATAGCTCCCAGATACCCACAAAAAAGCAACTGTGCCTGACAGTGGCAAATATTGTTACTGCTTGAAATTCTACAATGTTGCTGTTCTTTGAGGCAAGCTGGAGTATTTGCTGCCATCACTCGCTGCTGACAAATCTAACTGCATTTCTGACAAACATGAACAAAAACTGCTTTTGCCTCTGCAAAAACCAGAAATAATTTATTTGCACTTATGTCGCGTTTTCTTTCTATAAGAGGGGAAAAAACCTTGATTATGACCCAGACACAGGAGATGATCATCTCTCAGCTATCAGTGAAGACCATACCTTCATGAAGATCCCACAAGATTTAACAAATTATTTTAATACCACAGGTCATAAAATGATGTTAACTTGGCTATGCAGATCGCAAGAGATGTAGATGATTTTTGCCTGCTCTCAGTTCCTTTCATGCTAAAAGGGCACTAGGGAGCAATTGTTGCCTCTTTTCCACGCCTGTGTTAGAATCCTCCCCATCACAGCTGGTTCTAAGAGAAAGAATGAAAAAAACTGACACAGTGTGTCTGTGCCCCTTTGCACGCTGGAGAAAACCAGCTCTAGAGTGTCATCTTATCCCACCTGGCAAATGGTCTTCACCAGTGCTCAGTTTAGCAAATGGAGAAAGATCAATGTCCAAGACACAGTTCAGTCACGACTGAGGTGAAAAGAGGCAGAAGTCCAAACAAGAACAAAATATATACAGTCTGTAATTAGTATTTTGTTATTAATCTATCCTCCAGTATTAGTGTTTTCCAATCTGAGATTCTGTGGTTGTTTCAGATGCTACTGGAGGAGAGGAATGAAGCTAATTAAGGCAGCTTCTTGTGTTAGCAGCTGAGAAACTGACATTTCCTTCAATTTCTNCCTGAGGTAAAAGATGATCTTCCACGCACCTCTCTCCAACCATTCATCCCCAACACCTAGTCCTGATTCTTAGGGCTCCCACTGTGAGCACATCCTCTCCTCACAAAAGTTTTCTGCCATCCAGGTTGTACTTTAACTTTTCAGGAGGCATGTGACGCACATGAGAAAACAAAGACAGAACTAAAGCCTCTGTACAAGGTTTCTAATCCTAGATCTGCAGCTCTCTTCAGTTTTCAAGAACCCATGCAAGCTCAAGAAGAAAAAGATCCCTCTCGCCTTACTAGGTGAGACATTGAAATACAAAGAACTGTCACCCTCATCCTTCAGTTCAAAATAAGCTAGTTTTTAACATGTACCTGTCAAGAGCATGAAGCATATCCACTGTGAAGTGGCCTCATTTGATCAGATGCAAATTGCTAACCCACGATAACATGATTAAATTCTATAACATATCTTCCCTTACCTGAGAAACTGATTCTCTTCCAGCTTAAGATGAGCAGACAAGCTCACGCAGCAGTAACCTCAGGGATAGATGCTTGTTGTCAACACATTTTCCATGAGAACACGCTGGTTTTGTATTTGAGGTAGGATTCACAAAATACTGCACATTTTTTTATCCTTGAGTCCTGGGGTTTAAAACATTTCTTAACGTTTCCTTTCAAATGTTTCCTTGAAGTTCATCTAATTTCCCTGACTGTCAAAGTTGAACATGGATAGAAAAGCAGAAAATAAAAATACAGTATTTCCTTCTTCCTTGACCTAACTGGTCTATTTAAGAGGCAAAACAACTGTGGAAGGAATACTACTTAAAAAATAAAATCAAGACCAAAGCATACTTAGATGCTTTAATTTTTAAAATTAACATGCATGTACATCTCAAGCAGTCAAACAGTAAGCATACAAGGTATATACAAACAGTATTTTCTGTACTCTTGTCAAACTTGATCAGCTATGATGTTGAAACAGGACTCCAGAAAACATGTTCATTTAACTTGATTGGAAGGAATATTGAACAAAATTAATTCCAGTAACATCTTTCTTCTTAAAGTATTTATGAAGATGTCACCCCAGAAAGTGTTTTAGGTGGTTTACAACAAGATCTGATTTACGTCTTAGGCAGAAAACTGGGGAGGAGGGAAGTGCGCCCTGAATTTTAAAGACACTGTCTTACACTGGTACATCTTCACATGTCATTTTCGAAATGACAGGGTTTACTGCACCAGGTATATGTTACAAGTCTTTTACTTAAGACAGAGCACAATTTCTTTCCTTTAAAGGAGAGGACTTCTTGTGATAATTGTGGCAGTGGAAGCCAGAAGCAGCACACCCACTGCAGAGTGCTGTTCGATTACAGAGCAGGCAGCAGAATACCAGGAGCTGTGCTGCAGTACACACAGAAAAGCAGCTCTCCACTTCATACTTTAAATATGGTTTTAGTCACTGAAAACCAGCACAATATGATTTTTTCTTAAGTTGACGTAAGTATCCCACATAATTCCCACAGTCAAAACATCTAAAAATACTTGTTGAAATACCACTGATTGCCACCCCTCAGAAGAGAATCTTCTCCACCACAAAGCACTCTCACAAATGTTAAACCCTACATGCAAACACATGCTCTGATGCTTGAAACATTATCCCAGGTTATTCTCCTTTACTCAGGGTATCAATTGTTGCCAAGGTGAGCCAACAGCATTGACCACGTCTCTGCTACTTCGTTTCAGCAAGACCAGCCAATTTCCATTAGCAAAATTCTGACTTTATTGAGTTTTTGGATAACCTCCATTTCAGCGCATGACTTGTAGGAACAACAATCACAGGCTGCGCTAAGGACTTTTTGTGGTAGATATTCAATATGGAAGGGGGGGCTCTGAAGCAAGGAACGGGCAAACAAGGATACCAATACACTAAAATAACCCCACTTGGAGTAAACTCAGTCTACACAAGGTTATCACTGTTTGCAATATCCCAAGAGCTCCTCACATCCAAACAAAGCAGCTCCTTGGAGAGTTTTTAAGTTGACTTCTTGCACCAGAACACGCTGTGGCGTGCACTGCAGTGTGACAGCACTGCCATCCAGTTCCTGACACCCTAGATGAACTGAGCATCAGGGGAAATACAACAACCTTGAAGTGCTCCCCAAAGCAATGCTGCATTGGTTTGGAGTGAGAAAAGAGTATCAGTACCCAGTGAACCTCCTATGCTGCAGTGCCTTGAGGATACAGCCCCCACATCCCCTCTAACAAATCCACCCATCTCTCAAGCCTCACGTCCTAGTGCTCACAGCTTCCTTCCTTCCACTGCTGAGGACCTAAGGGCCCGATCAGCTCCCCACAGGTGCATGCAGAAGACACAGAGCTCTCAAGAAAAAGCTAAAAGGAAGCCTGTAACATTCGAGGGGAAAAAAGCCTGGGGAAAAACAGTCTGGTACAAACTACTCACAGCTCACCACAGGGAAATCTTTGCCTTCCCAGTTTTGCCAGCACCTCCAGAGCTGACTTTTTTCAGTTGAAATCTGCTGCTACAACTAGGCTTGAAATTAAAGCTGCACAGTACCTGTTTATTATGACAGAGAAGAGGGGTATGGACCATGGATATAATAAAGCCAGCAGAGGAGGCTTCCCTGAAGGGGAAAGCCAGCAGGAGGCATAAGGATAAACTGGCATTACTTACCTACTCACTTCTTTTCTAAGATCTTGTTTGGTTTGTGGTTGTAGGATACTTTTCTGGTTTGGATAGGTTGTTTCATCCCCTTTCATTTTGTAGTTTGTCTTACAGGTGATCACCACCAAAAAAACTTCAGCACCAAATTAACTTAGCAGGTCTGTGTTGTTATACAGGAAAATTACTACTAGTCAGTCCTACTGGTGTTCATAGGGTTGAATAAAGACTAGCTACTTTCAGAGGAACAAAACACTGATTAAAATAATCAGATTACAGAAACATAAAATCAAAGAAAATACACAAGCATTTAAATGTTTCTTATTCTTATATTCTGTATGTGTATTCTTATTCTATATACACAAGCATTTGAGATGGATAAATGGATATTTTTTATCCTATATAAACGCATGCTTGTATATGTGACATAAATACAATTTATAGCACTAAATATTTCACATCCAGTATTACTCCATATCTAAATCATAGAAAGCTATCAGCTACACTGTTAGTTTTAAATAACAGTATTTACAGTCACAAAAGTCTTCTGATAGCACAATGTACATAAAACATTCTGCAGAGCAACTGAATGGAAATATTTTCTAGAAACAGAAGAGGGGGATGTTAGCATAACTGGCTCTGAACCAGAATTTAACTGTATTTGTAATTGCCTTTTACTCAATGTCACACTAAACTCCTACATTAGCTAAAGATGCACCTTCATTTCATTACTGCACTGGCCATTTTTCTGTCTAGCTTGAGAGCTTTATTTCATCTATTCTTCATACTCAAGAACTATTAAATTCAATACTGATTAACTATTTTGGCCATTTAATATTTTTCCACGACTAAATCAGGAAAGTTCCAGTGACTGGAATCCTGCTAAATTACTAGCTAAACTTAAGCACTATACAATGCAACATACTTCAGAAGGCAATAATTTACTTTAGGCACAGTAGAGATTTTTTTATTTACACAATTGAAATACAATAAAGAAAAGCATCAGTGATAAGACTATTAACATATAAATCTATTTGGCTTTCATAATGAAGATGAAAGAGGTTAAACAGGAATAGGAATAAACAAGAACTGTTAACAAATCAGTATTCTAACTGACACTAAACCGATCAGAGCAAAATCACCACCATTGTTTACTCTGAATAAAGACAAGTCTGCATGTTACAGCTCATGACACAACCTTTATGCAGAATGAAATGAGAAAATCTTTCCAGTTTCTGACACAGCCAGATTAGACCATTTCTAAAGTTCCCTCATCTGTAAAAGCATCTGATATATTTTGACAACTGTCATCCATCCTATTTCTGTGATTCCTCTGCTACACAGATTCATGACAAAGAAATATGACCACAGATTTTAGTAATGATGTATTTACAAAGGGTAAAGATTCAAAAGCTCGCTTTTCACAGCTGAAATACCTTGCACTCATTTCAGCAACTATATTCGTGATGTCATATGCTTGTGATGAACTTCCCATTAGGGACAGGATTTACTAGTCAGAAGAAGGGCAGCAGTTCTGCAAAAGACCTCCACCTCCAATGTAAGGGAACAAGACTTCTTTCACGACAAACAGAACCTCCTCCTCTTTAATACTCGGTGAATTGCTGTTCCTAGCAGGACAGCCAGCCATCCAACACGGCAGCAACCAAACCCAAATATCCTGCTTCAGGACTCCAAACTAACCTGTAAATCAAAGACATAATTCGACGGGCATACCTTAGAGTAAATGGTGTCCCAGCCTTTTTGTCTTTGACTCACAGGTTGAAGTCAGAGCAAGGGACACAACGCCCACCCATGACACAAGCCCCTTCTGAGAAAAGGGTAAAGATACCTTTTTATTATAACAAATAGATTGTTTATCCTTAAAAGTGACCAGAAACCATCTCGCTTCCGACATCACCGACCCTTACGGCGGGGTTCGGGGCCCCGAGACCATCCCGGGACCGCTACCGGGACTCGGGGCAGCTCCTGCGGTCGCTGCTCGCCGCCGAGGCGCGCTCAAAGCAAAATCTGTCAAATACACCGGGAGGGACGGGACAGGTCCAGCGGCGGCCCGGGGCAGAGCCACACGCGGCGAAGTTTCGCGAAGTCACTTCGGAGCTGCAAAAGCCCAGCCCGGGGCGCCGCGGGCAGCAGCACGGCGGAGAAAAGTAAAGTTGCTGCGGAGGCGGTGGGGCCCAGCCCGTGCTGTTAAATAAAAGAAGCCGTCTGCCTCATCTTTCACTGACAGTCACTCACTCCCACCCCTGCTTTTTCTGTTCTCTGTACTGCAACAACCATTTCACTGTCTATCCAGTGAATTATTCAGGGAACAGATCCAGCTGAAAACTATCCCAGCAAAAACACAATGGTTGTTGCTCTTTGAGATCAGTCATCCTGGTGTGGTTTGCCACGATGAAAACTAAATCTCTCTGCTGGTATTGATCTGAGGCTCAAAACAGTAAGGCCTAAAATGCTTAAAAACTTATTAAATTGTAACAAAAGAGAACAGTAGTAAAGTTTGGCCATGATGTTACAGAAAATATTCTATTTAGGAAGGTGTGATTTCAACTGTATAGAAAAATAAGCAACTCATGAAGAAGACATTGTTAGTTTTAACAATTCCCAAAACCTTAATTCTATGAAAGTCTATTGCTTTCATTGTTGCTTCAATAGGAGCATTTAAAAAAAAACCCTTGTTAATGGTATGAGGTGAAAAGTAAATTTCAAATAAAGCAGATAGCTAATCACAACTACTTTATAATAATCAGAAGATTTAACATAATATTTTTCCATGTTGCCTTGTACTCAGTCAAATTAACATGCTGTCACCACTCAGTTGAAACTGGAGCAGTGCCAGCAGGCAAAATGCAGTTCTGCTTTTGATCCTTTAACATTAGATTGAAGATTTAGTAATAGCCAAAGCAATGGTTTTTAAACCCATTCCCCAAAGAGAGTAGCAGGTAACTCAAAGTTGTAATTATAATTAACCAACACATGATGAATTTTAAATATGAAAGGTTTTGAAAAACTGCTCTAGGCTTATCTATACTTCAATAATTATTCATGGTAGATGTGCACTTTATATTATCTGTGAGAGGATAATCTTCAAACAAACAAACAAACAAAAAGCAAAATCTGTCAAATAAATTAACAGTTATGAATTATTTGCTCAGCTCTACTTTTACCTTAGTAATTTAACTTTATTAAAAACATTCAAACATTTTCAATTTATAAAAGAGAATTTAACTTACAATAATAGTTTATTTGATCTAAATAAATCAGATCAAGTGCTATTATGTAGAAGAACATATTTTAACAAGAGCCTTTAAAATATCAGAGAGATATCCATATTTTAAACTATGATTTAATCCATTTTAGAAATTCACATTCAGTAGATATGCTGAGCATTCTTTATAAGGCCCTTAACAAGGAAGTTAGACATTTTTTATCTAAGTTGTGAAAGCATTCTTAGCGTAGCAGTTATCTGTTTTGATCTCAGAGTTTTAAAATTAGATATTTATTTTTAAACAGATTTATATGCACTGAAAGCTATTGTTCAATTCTTATAGATAACTAATCACCTCCTAAAAGATGTTCCTAAGACAGGAGAGCAGACATTATTATTTCCATCTGTTCTCATTCAGTAAGGTAGAGTTTTTGTAGAAAAAAAATTAGCATAAATTCACTGAAAGGAGAGTTGAAGGAATATTGTAATAGCCATTTACATTAATTCAAAACATTTGAGTACATCTTATTTTAATTTTTAACAGCAAGAACTGCTTTTTATATTCATCTTGTAATACACCAGATGCAGAGAGTAGCTAAATTAGAAGACAAATTAGGTTAACCTGCATTTTGTATAAATTTGATCAAATTCTGAGCTTCTATTGAGCAAAAAAAGGCTGGGTGCAAATGTTCCAGGAAAGGAAACCAAAACCAGCTTTTTCATGGATGCTGCAAGCCAAAGCCAACAAATGTGTAATGACTCTGTTAAAGAATTTGTTGTCTCATAATTTCTCCAGAAGATGACTTACTTTGAAAGGTATTCATCCCGCTACTAAATATTTTGTGTGGATTCAAGTCCACAAAGCACCTGCCATCCACCATGAAGAATATTATACGTCTCCTTCTTTAAAGGGTTGTTTCATGCAGTGCCTCAGGAGAGTTTTTATATGAGATCAATAATATTTTTGAACTTCTGAGTGATTCAAAAATGTGTCTGAATTGCTCTCAGGGACAGATAAATATAATATTTATGAGAATAAAGAGATGAATATAATAGAGATAGAATGATACATAGCATCTGGGAAAAAAACAGTGTCAAAGCTGGTATAGCTATATTTCATCTTCCAGAGGTTTTGGTTTATTGGAACACAAATGTGTGCTGCATTCACCTCAACCCCTAGAACACACAGACTCACACAAACTACACTTTTTAAATCCTTTCTTAAATGAAAATGCAGAGGAAAATAATTTCAGACACATGGCCAGTAGAGCATGTAAACAGACCATGAAGAATGCAGGCTGACATCCTGCAGGCTCACTGCCACCTGTGTAAATCCAGTCTCCTCCATCCAGATCCATCCAAGCAACTTACTTGAAAACAAATTTAGCAGCTTTATGGTTTGAAAGGAGCAAAGTAACAATATTTTTGGGTGTGATTTAA
Source organism: Chaetops frenatus (assembly GCA_013400775.1). Lineage (NCBI taxonomy): Eukaryota > Metazoa > Chordata > Aves > Passeriformes > Picathartidae > Chaetops > Chaetops frenatus. The sequence continues at coordinate 16,978 of VZTR01024985.1, forward strand.
GGGAACTCCTTCTCTACTCCCAGGATGACTTGTTCTTAAATTAATGGATATATATGAAATGGACTTGATGGAAAACAGGAACAAACGAAACATGGTCAGGAAATGTTAACACTGGAAACAACACTGACCAAAGGGCTTTGCCCATTCCAGGTGTTGGCCACAATGGTGAGTGATGTTAACAGCAAATACATTGAAGAAGAATGTGATTCAAATTGTCCAGGAGAAAAAGGAGACAGGGAACACCACACTGTACATGGAAATTTAGGAAATGATAGCAAATAGATGAGGAATAGGAATTTCTGTGCCTGTCCACACTACTTTTAAAGAGACGTGAACATGGAATGGCTTCCAGACAATATATTTACTTTCTGTGGTCTCCAGGACATTCAAATATCCTGGTAGAAGTAGTATGTTAAAAGCACACTGATAAGCCTGACCCATCACAGAAGGCTGACAGCTTTTGCACAATCACAATCTGAAACAAATAATTAATTTGATTTTGAAGTGTCTTAATGGATGTTACTCCAAAAGTAGTTCAAATAGTTTCTCTGGATTAAGACATGGTCTTTAAACAGTTTCTCCTTGAAAATAGTGTGGGGACAGTAAAGTCTATCTATTTTGGAACTCTAAATAAATTCATGTTACTTTGTGATCAAAGTATGCTAGGAGTGCTGAATGCCATTTATTTCAAGGAGTCAGCACATTGTGATCCACCCTTATTACTGTACTTCACTGCAGAAGCCCACAGGGCAGGGTATTAGAATCCACTTGTCTGGATTTTTCCACTCTGGTTCATGATACTCCTACAGCCAGGTCCCAAATTAAGAAAGTAGTGAATAAGTATTCAAAAAGGAAATTTTAAAATGAAGCAAAATTATATTTTTAAATAAATTACATAGCAGAAAAATTACCTGAGATATTGTTGCTGTAAAAGTAGAGCAACACTAAATAATTTTCTAAAATTTTTTCTAGATTTTAACAAACATCCACTTTTTCAATTTGCTACATAGATTAGGTTACTAAAGACACAAAAAAAAAGGGTAATCTTCAGTGCAGATTTCTGTTCTGCCTAACACTTTGCTGAATAAATCTTGTTTAATTCAAAATTAAATAAGAAGCCACAGTAAATAAAGTCCAGTATTCCTGTCTTTTTCCATACAGATATAATTACACTCTCCTTTCAGAACTCTCTCTATCCATTGCTAAAATGGGAAATATTTAGGGGAGTGGGAAAGAGGAAGACTTCTTATACAATCATAGCATGTGGTAGCAAAAGATTAGTGTTGCCGGACATTTTGGGTTTNTTAGTGGCGTAGAAGAAAAAGGGAAAATTTACTGGAGGTGGTTATGCAATTCCACCCATATAAACTCTAAATGATTCATGTGCTTACTAGGTCTTATAAAACAGTCTCTTCAGCCATATCCTCTACTCTGAATTCACTTAGGGGTCCTGTTGGATTGGGGCAACATCTTTAATTAGCACAGCAGCAGATTCCTTGTGAAAGAGATAAGAAAATCTCTAATACAGAGAGTCTCTTTCTTGGGAAATTAGAAGAAAAAGTAATTCTGCAGTACCAAGTGTTGGAAGAAGTGGTTTAGAGGTCTATGTAAATGTGGCCACAAAGTATCTGATTGCAAAATTCTCACTTAGGGGAAATTAGTATAGTGGCTATATTTCTATACTGATTACCCCCTTATTTTCCTCCATAATTGATTTACTTCTGTTTGGTCTGCAACACAAATTTGAATGGTCTATGCCCTTGAATAGGGAACTGACGTTCCCTATTCCATCCATGTTCAGTAGACAGAACAGGTCATCATAATCTGAGTAATAATGGCAAAATTGAACAAAACCCTGGGCTATAAAAAGGGCTTTGCCTAGTATGCTTTCTGAAAGTGATAAAAACTGGAGTGAATAGAAAATTGAGGCTTTCTTATCTAATCTTGAATTTATGTTTTGTGCTGATGCACAGACATTCAATAGCATGGCTTGCTGTCTAGGCACAGCAGCTGCAAGCTCTTTTTGGGAATAGGAGGCCATGAAATATGAGCTGTAAAATTATAATGGAAAAAAGTTTTTAAAGGAAGAAGAAATAAAACAATTGCTATTGATTATTACACTAAATGTAAATTTTTAGCTTTAAATCATTGCTGTCAGGGTAATGCCATGGAAAAAAAAGAAGAAAAGGTACCTCAAATGGATTTATTTAATGATTTTGTCTGGGTAACAGGTATTCTAATCCATTTGTAAACCTGTAGTGTGGTTTGTGTGTGCTCTTGTATGTGCACACAAAAGAAAGTATTTCTAAGTGGTATATTTGAGAATAATAGAAAAGAATAATCTAAGGAACAGAAAATGTAAAAGGGATAATAACAGCATCTTTTGGATCTCATTTTATCCTAATGTAAACAAGTCAGGGTAGAGAGTGTATGAACAAAGGTTGTAGCACGTAGTAAAAAAAATCCAAACCAACAACAAATAACCCACAACAAACAAACCAAACAGCAACATTTTCCAGTGTTACTAACAAAGTTAAGAACCTGTGTGTTATTTAGAAATATGACATAAATGCTGGGCAGTGGCTTGCAATAAGACTTGGGACTTAGAAATCCCATTGTATTAACTTTTCTTCTGTTAGTGAAAATCTCAGCCTGCTGAAGACCCAAATACAGTGTGTTAATGAATACCACAATGGAAGAGTTTACCCAGGCTCTTATGACAGGTGATTATCAAATTACCATGGCATAGTTACACATCTGAGCCCACAGTTTTTTCAAGTATTTCTAAAAATGTAAATTGGATTTGTAACTCTCTTAGGACACCTGAATATTTTACTCTTTTGCACTTGTGAAAAATTCTGCCTCTTTCACCTTTCTTACCTAACATGACTGCAGGATGTCACATCAGCCACCAGTTATTTCTCAGAATGTAAAGATCTTGCCTAAGAAAATCCTGAAATCACATTAAAGATATACGGTCTTACATAATCAACAGAATTGCTGGCTAATTCAGTATTCAGATTAATAATCTTAGAGTTTACATATCTCCTTAAATGTGGGACTGTGTAAATGGAAGAGTGTCCTTCAATATTTATGGTTTTTGCAGTGTCAGAGGCTCACTCTAGGTTGTCGTGGTTCACTTCACATTAGAACATTTCTGAGAAATTTTGTTGAAAAAGCTACTTGGCATTTCATGTAGTTCTAGAAAAAAAAAAATCTATTCTCTAGTCTTTTCAAAGTCCTGAGTTATAAAGCTAATATAAATCTTGACATACAGAACAAAATTATAGACATTTTCGTGTTTTGCAGGATGTAGCTTACCACAATGGGAAACTTGCCTGTAATTTACCTATATTGACTTTTGCTTTCATCTTTTATCTCTGATACACAGATGGACACATATTTGTTGGGAAAATATCAGCCATCCAGAGTATCATAAAACAGAAAATGAATTAGATAATATTTTAAATGGATGATACCCTCTCTGGAAGCTAGTGTTTATTTTGGTGTGCTACAACATGATTAGAATATACACATGCAAGATTTGAAAGAATTGGCATTCATTTCCTATTGTATTTTTTCTCTAATCTTGAAGGAAATTGTGCTCAAATCAAACACAAATACAAAACATAAATTTCTTAGCTAAGCAGACTGCTATAATAAAAAACTCTCTCAAATTCAGAAATCCATCCATAAGTGCTGTATCCATTAATATCCCATCACCCAGAAAAACACACTAAAATTTATAGTTCTTCAAGAATCCAGACTAGATGAGGCCTAGAAGAATAAAGGTATCTGAGTCAAAGAGTTTGAGTGCAAAGCAAACTACTCCATAAAGTCCTTGGAAGAAGAGAAATTACCATCTTCCATAAACTCTCTCTGCAGTCTTGATATGTTACCACCAGTGTTAATACCTTTCTTCAGACTTATGGCATTGTTCAGAGCAACTGTGAATCTTCTCCATATTTTCACCCTTGCACTTAAAAGTGACAATAAATAGTTTTTTTTTGGTCAAGCCAGCATCTTAAAGCATATTTCAATATCAGTTGAAAAACAGCAGAAATTACAAAAAAAAAAAAAAAAATTGTTTAGAGTATTTTCTCCCTGCAATTCATTCAAATAATCTGTCCTTTAGGAAATCAGATATCTAAGGTAAAAGCTCAGCAATTAGTCCAACATAAAAGCCAAGCAATGATCTTCAATTGAGATCTCCGTCATGGTCAGAGAAAAGCCAGAGAAACATCTAAGACAGATGGAATGGATCACCCTCTGGAGATACTTATCTCTCTCCATTAATCATGGAGGAGTGCAAAAGACTAAATTAAAGTTCCTAAATGTTAGGAAATTGATGTTAGACAAGGTGAATAAAAGTCTAAATACAAACATTTTTAGGAAAAATCATGTACGTAAACTTTTTCTAACTGCTTTAATAGGGTCCTTTGCCATCCATCCTCATGTGTCATCACATCTTCTATCTCTACTATAAACTAATTATTTAAAAATGCTATTTTTTAAAGTCTGATTTTTTCCTAACCTGTTCTTTTTCTTTTTTCCTGTCTATAAGTGCATACTGGTGGAAATTTGAAATATGAAAATAAATAATGATAAGCTTTTTAATATTTATTTGTTTTGCACACTATTATTCTTCTTTGGCTCATTGATTAGTTTATTTACTTTGAATTTTCCTCCAGTCTTGCTTTAATTCTGCTCATAAAACAGACTGAAATGACTTAACTATTCTCACTCCATAATTATAAGGTGTAAATTAGTTTTATACTCTGCTCAAACAATTTTTCACATTCCTAAGGAAAGACCAGGTCAGACTTCCATACATCAGAACAAGAGCAAGATTTCTGATGTATCTACACTCCGTATGTTCGTTTCCACTGTTTGTGATTAATACACTGCACAGCCACAACAAAAAAAGGTATCACAGAATGACACAAAAGTCTATTTTATTACATCATCCTAAAATGCTCGTATCACTTCCAACATAAAATAATAACATTTTTGTAAGAGTACCTTCCTACTAATGCAAGATCCTTGACTTCAAGCAGGTGGAGATAACTTAGCTGCTCTGCAGCAAATCTCTATGTTTTAGCCCAATTCATCAACTCTGGAAACAAAACTCTCATCTTGCTTTAAATGAAGCAAGGAAAGCACATTTCCTTTTATTCTGTTAACTAATCACCAAATAATTGTTTTGTAGATACAAGATATATTTTTGTATCCAAGTAGTAATTGCTGTTAAGAATATACTTTCAGTAATTTGGAAAATTATGTCATTCTTTAGCAGTTTGCCAAAGCAGATTTGGAAAAAGAAAAAAGATAATGTGAGGATTATTTTAGAAGAGGCAGCACTAGACATTTACACATATGCAATAAATGTATTCTTTTATTCACCATTGCCACGTGTCTCTTATGATGAGTCTTCACATTGTGAAAATGTATTTTTCTCTTAATTTTAAAATTTTAAGGGGAATGTTTACTCTTGTGAGCATTATAAATAATCATGCATATAGAAGGAATGTGCTGGAAAATATTCCCCCAAATCTTGTTATTAGCAACTTAAATGAGCTATTGTCCCAATATTTTAACAAAATATGAGGTTAAAGATAAGTGCACCGAATTTGACTTTAGATGTATTCAAAATTAATGGTGTTCATGGCCCTAAATATTGAAGAAAAAAAATGGAACTTGATATTTCCAAGATACATATTTAATGCACGTTTGTTCAAACTCAAAGGTCAAAATAAAACAAATCATAGGATATGTGAAAACACACAGATCTTACTTGGAAGATTTATATGGGTTTTGAAATATAAAAGTTCTAAAATAAGCAAATGCTGTAGAAGTGTTTATTACAACAAAAAAGATGGCCTCCAGACACTGAGCCTGTGCAGCTTGTTTTCTTCAGTATTTTGATCATTGCTACTTCTCTCTTGTGTAGGAGACAAAGCACATTTTAATGAGGTAAATGTCAACACAGCACGGTAAGGGATCTGTCCCAAGAACACATCTCTGTTTAATAAAATATAGAAAGCTCTTAAAAAATTTATTAATTTTTACAAATTAATACAAATTTATTTGTATTACAAATTTTATTAAGAAATATTACAATCCAATGATTTTTGTAGTAAAAGATTTTTTAAAGAGATAATATTTGATTTTGAAGTGCTGTTTTACTTTAAAAGTTATTAAATTTTTAACCATTCAGAGATTAATGTTTCTAAATACATGAAATTAGAGTTTAGGGATGGCTAGTGTTTCACATCTGTGGTTTAAATGCTTTTTAACTCTAACTATTCAAAAGGCAACAAAATAACTCCCAGAATTTTTCTTTCTTTCTTTCTTTGAGGAAAGTCTCTCTTTTGTTTTCCAAAACAAAAAAAAACAAAACAAAAAAA
>VZTR01024987.1:27847-38242 GCA_013400775.1 Chaetops frenatus
CTCTCCCTCAGGCAGGGAGGGGGAGCAAAAGCAGCCCCACAACAGCAGCAGCAGCAGCACTGCCCGAGAGGAGGGGAAGGGGAGCCGGCAGGGACCCGGCCGCAGCCCCGGCACGGCCCTGAGGCCCCAAGGCCCAGACCGGCCGGCCGGGCGCACGGAGATGTTCCCTTCCCTGCCAACAGAAGTCAAAGAGAGCTTCTAACTTCCCGCTCTTAAAAATGTAAGTTTTGCAAAGACGCTTTCAATGTTCAAGTGGCTACATGAAGTGCCCTTCTTAAAATTAGCCTATCTGTGGGCTCCTCACCTCTGCTGGAAACTGCCCTGGTGGAAGTAGAAAAACAAATTTTTTCAGGAAGGAAAAAAATTTGTTGGTTTTTTTTTTTTTTTTCCAAACCATGAAACTGCTGTACAAAGTCCTGTTTCTCCACTGGGACCCTCTATCACCTGTGCTTCCAATTTTTATACAAATAAAAGCGGAAACTTCAGCAACACAGACACATAGGGATACTAAAGTAATTGCATGGAGGTAACTAGCCATTTTCATTGAAATAAAAAAAAGTTACAGCAATTCTCTAAAACAGAAGTTTAATTGAAGAAAAAAGGATATATTTGATTTGAATATAGTAGGGCAAATAAGGTAATCCTCCTTAATAAAACAGCTTATCACATGTTGTCACCTCTTATGTTCATGTGTAGAGCACTACAACCTACTTTTCTGGCTGCAACCAGAAAAAACAAACTTCCTTATCCACTTCTAATCACAGCTGCTCAAATTGATTCACAAATTAAATAATTCATTTGGAAAATGCTAGTCTTTCACAGGTAATTTGAGAAGAAATAATGTTGATTAATTCTTTTTTGATGATTTTTCTGATTATTCCATTGCTGGAATATTCTCAGGAAAAGCTAATTTCTTCAAACACAGGTTAGTTGCTGAGTGACTAATTTGATTAATATTTATTAGTTATTCTTTTATTGAAAATTTAGTTTTTCCATATATTGTATTTCTCAAATATGAAATTCTAATATCTAGTGATATTTTAGAGATAATTTTTCACAGCAGGTTCACACATAGAATATGCCAAAGGTAGTTGAAAAAGCTTCCTAACGTATAATTTTTGGGGATTTAAAGCTTTTGATTAGATGAAGATACTAATTAAATGCTCAGCAGTTACACTAAGGTTGCAGGTACTTGTTGGTGCTACATAGACTGGTAAGGTCTAGAGACAAGGAGAAAAAATGTAAAGAAAAAAAGGAAAAAGAAGAGTTTACATTTTTTCATTGCAATATTTGTTTATAAGTCAAAAATTGCTATTTCTTAACATATAGTTGAAAGGGTCATTGCAGAAGGAAAACATATATGATATATTTTTAATCCAATCTTATTTCTGTCTTGAAACAAAATGGATAAGCAATAACTCTTTCTATGTTGCAATACACACAGCAACCTATTACATTGGGGAAAGATTATGGTACCTTTATTGTATGAGTAGGAACCATTAAATAGTTGCTTTAGTGAAAAAACAAGAGAAGTCGATGCTTATTTCTTATTTGAATTAGGTAGCAATTGAAAAATGAATTCTGTTTTCCACTCTCTTAGTTAGGAAGCAATCCATCAGAACCAGTGTAGACACTTTATGAAAACTTTAGCCCTTAAATCCAAGTTTGCATTGGGGATTTAAGCCATGAATTGTTTAGTGATGAAACAATAAGGGAAAATTTCCCTATCTTTTATATTCCTCAGTCCCAGTAATGGTAAAAAAATGTGCCATAATCTATACCTTAATTTAACTACATGACAAAGAAAAGCAATTTTTTCCTTATTCTGGTACATCTGTGTTACTGTTCATCAGTCTTTGTAGCATAAACATAATGTCTACTGAAGAGTATAAACAACTCATGGATGGTTCATATACTTGTGATTGTGTCTCTCTTTTTTTTTTTTTTTTTTTTATGAAAGTATCTCCTTATTCTTATTTTGCAACAGCATACAACTTCTTTGTCTTGTCTTTCAGTCTTGTATTACCTCAGATACAAAAATGTACCCATCCCTGTCCAAAAGACTGTTAGTTTACTACTAAATTGGGACCTTATTTCCAATTACTGTGTGCTACTACTGTTGTTGCTATTGATTTAGAAAAAGTAACATTTACTAAAACTTTCTTTTAAAGCAGAAACTGTTTAATCTGATAAGACTGGAGTGCAAAGTGACCTTATGTGAAAAATTAATTCTTTCAATATGAACAAACTTTCTCAATTCAGTGAATATATCTTAAGTAGTAATTTAGGAACTAAAGGTACAATAGTCAAAGATTATCTGTTCTCTTAGAGAATAGACAGATTGGTGCCAAAATTATCCTATTGTAAAGGATTGATGCAATTTTGAACAAAAGCAAGTTTATAAGTTACTCAGAGGTGTGCTGAGGATTGCCAATGTTCTTTCTGAAAATTGTTCATAATTTTCTCATTCAAACATGCTTTACTCATCTATAATTATCTACAAATTCAAAAAATCAAGATTTCAAAGATAAAAGGTCTGAGATCCTTAACTACAATGCATCATGACCAAACTGATGGTTCAATGAGGGGCATACTTTGAAAACATATTTTTCATGGTTAGAGCAGACACAACCCAGATACTATTTCAGGTCCAGAAGAAACCCTCTAAAAACCTGCTTTCTGAAACGATATCTGAAACAAAGTCATCTGCTTTCTGAAGAAATGTCTGAAAACAAAGAGACAGAAATTTAAGACGAGTGTATTCCTTCAAGTTCATAAGAAGGAAATAGAAGCAGAGAAAGATTACTTACTCCTCACTACTTTAAATAGCAAAGGAAGCCTCTGATACGGGTGGAGGTGGCTGGGAGCTCTGGGTCCTGAAACAGCTTAACAAGCTTCATCCTGCAAATGCAGCTTACTAGAGAGTTGTACCTAGTCTGCCCAATAGACTTGGAATGACTAGGGACAGATAGGAGTTCTGTGTGCATACTCCCAAACCACAGGCTAGTAAAGAGATGGTCAAACATTAGGAGAAAAGGAATGGAGCCAAAACCACAGATCCTTAAACTAAGCCTTTCCATTTTTTTTTCCACATGGAAGACAGTAGAAATGGCATGGGTCGGGTCTTATCACTTTTCCTTTTTTCACTGTACCTTGCAGGGAATGAAAAAAAGAATGAAAGTACTGAATATAGTACTATGCATTTCCTTTTTGTTAAAAATATGATAGGGATATCCTTTCTAACAGAGCAACCCTTATTGTAAGAAACAAGATTAAACTTGTTCACATGTACTGCTTTAATGACCTCTAGGGGGTAAATGACATCTGAATTTAATAGTTCCAAATCTTGTTGTAAAAAAATTTTTAGATAAGAAATTTCCAAAAGTAAGTTAATTAGTTTTATTCAGAATTAAATTGTCCAGAAGACAAATTAAACCAAGGCCATAATTCAAAATTTTATTGCAAATAGTATTTGTATCTAAATTTTGTATATAAGATCTGAAATTATCATGCTTCTGTGATTTTTTTTAGACAGAGATGGTATCAAAGACACATCAAGGTAAAAGACTTACCAATCTAATCTGGTGTAAGTAGCTGTCAAATTCAGTGCTGTGAGTATATTTTGCAGAAAAACTGTGGGTTGTTTGGGAGTTTTTGCTCCTGTTATTTTCTTTTCAAAAATCATGTATTTCTTACAGAAATCATTGCAGTCTCAAACAATTTGAAGCTTTAGTTCAAAATCTGTAGGTATAGCTGTTCCTCTGCAACACAGCTAAATGATAACAATAAAATATTGATAGTTCTACTTGTTTAGGTACATCCTAATCTTGCTACCATTCCACAAAAGAGCTGAGGAGACAAAACCTTATATGTTAAGGACATTCATGCGACAAGAAGATGGAAGTTGAAAATCTTCAGTCTTTTTAAACATGTAGGTAGCACCAGTAAGGTACAATAATGGTTATAGAATGCATGTGATGTTAAACAGTCAGGATGCTCCATCACTGCCATCAAAACATTTCCAAGCACTTTGTAACCACCAGGAGTCCCCTAACTGCAAAAGTAATTCAAACTGAGGCATTGTGACAAGCTCAGGATTATTTTCCTCTTCTGAAGCATGGATCAGAAATAAGACAACTTCAGGGGAAACCCAAACTTTACTATTTCTACAGTCCCTTTTATTCACTTTTCTCTACAATTACTTATTTGAAACAGGCCTAATATATTCTTTCTTTCCCTATAGATCTTAATTTTGCTAATTTATACCCTTAATTGCTCTCTGTAATAGAGCTGTCTTGACCAGAAATGCATGTCAATTTTTTCTTCTATTACACTGTTCTCTGTTTCTGTTGTTTGCTATGTTGCCATTTTGTTGATCCAACCACTAATTAACATGGTTTTAAGTTGTATATTTTGTACCACTCATTGCTATCTGTTATACCTTGTAATTTTCATGCTGTTATCTTACTAGTGCAGCAACAATTCAGAGTCGGCACTCTACATGCATGGCAAAACATAGTTAAAAAACCTAAATAGAAAAAAAGTCTTACAATCCCTTGTCAATTAATAGCTTTAGGAATTTTAACACCAATTTTTTCTATAAGGAAATTATTCTCTACTTTACAAGTATTCATTCTCTGTGTGTGAAACTTCCTCATCAAAAATATATTTTAATCGAAATTAATGACCCACTTTATAGAGTATAAAATAATAATTTCATTTTATCATCCCAAGGACTTTCTTCTCAATGCCCATTATTGCTTTCAGTAAATTGAAGTTCCAATAAGTCAGACCAGAATTCTTGTATCATATTATCTATAAAAGAAAGCATCTTAATCAATATTAAGATCAAGATAATATTAAGTTATATTAATAACTTAAGTTATGTTAATATTAAGTGACATCAAGAGATCATAATGTCTTCCTATTTAATTCTAAGACATTGGCATTAAATAAACAGCAATACAAGAATAGTAGGTACACAGTTTTGTGATTAAAAGGTCTTTGTCTTCCATAAGGTTATTTCCAGGAAATCTAAAATCTTATAGACAGTTACAAGAATTAAGTATTTTGCTCCTGTATACACATAGCTATTTCTGACACCATTTATGTTTACTTTTAAATTACTTTTATCTTGTCCTTTTAAATAAATGCTTCACTGCAATTCATCACCAATATCTGCATCTAAGCAACATATACTATTTGTTTTCTTGAATCGGATTTTCCATTAATTTGTTGAAAGGGGAATTTCTTGAAAGATAATCCCTGCTTTTGGCTGCCTGGTTCTGCTGCTACCCAAGGATGCAATTTGCCCTCTTGGCTGCCTGGGCACACTACTGGCTCACAGCGAGCCTGCTGCCTACCAGCACTCCCAGATCCTGCTCTGGAGGGCTGATCTCCAGCCACTTCTCTCCCAGCTCATATTAGTGTCCAGAGTTACTCCTTCCTAGGTGCATAATCTGGCATTTTATCATGTTAAATTTCATGCCAGTGATGATTTCTCAGTGCTCCAATCTACACAGATCCCACTGCAAGACCTCTCACATCTCAAGCGTCAACAGCACTGCCCAGTTTTTTGCCATCAGCAAAAACTTTAATGGTGTGTACAGCTGCTGCATCCAAATAATTTACAAAAGTATTGAACAGAACAGGTCCGTAAGTTGAGCTCTGAGGAACCAGTACTGGTTTCTGTTCATTGTTTTAAATGAAACCTTTGTTTTCATTCTGTTACAAAAAATACTGGATGACCCTGGTTACCTTCACACCACATTTCAGACTGTTAGATGTTATTCTTGTCCAGGACATTTTTGCTATAGTTCTGAGGATTTGGAGCCTGGTGCCATGTGGGCATGTCTAGATTGTCATATATACTTGATATAGTAGATACTATATCAAGTCAGTTGCTGGGCACAAGGGTAAGAGACTATCTGGCTTCAGAGATTATTTTCTGGCCAGAGTGTGGCAGGGTATGGAACCTGTCTGCCATAGTTCATTGTCACCCAGCATCTGTGGCAAGCATTCTTGCATGTGAATCTCTGCCTTGCAAAGGACTAACCTTAAGAGTCACATCATGTGCTTCTTGAGCTCTGTCAGGCTTGGTGCTGTGACCAGTTCTCTAGAGAACCTGTTCCAGTCCCCAGCCACTCTCTGACTGAAGAATATTTTTCTAATATCCAGCAAAATTTCCCAGGAAAATAACTTCAGACCATTCCTTTGTGTCCTGTCACTGGTTACCACAGAGAAGAGATCAGTGCCTGCCACTTCTCTTTTCCTCACAAGGAAGCTGTAACTGCAATGAGGTCTCCCCTCAGTCTCCTCCAAGCTGAACAGACCAAGTGACCTCAGCCACTCCTCATACAGCTTCCCCTCAAGGCCCTTCACCATCTTTGTTGCCTTCCTTTGGACACTGTCTAACAGCTCATTGTCTTTTATACTGTAGTACCCAGAACTGCCCCCAACGCTCGAGGTGAGGCTGCCCCACTGCAGAGGAGGGTGGGACAATCCCCTCTCTTGCCCTGCTGGGGATGCTGTGCCTGGTGCACAATGCAGAGCCCCAGTGCCAATCAGAGTTTTCCCAGAGGCTGGTGCACAATAGGGAATATGATACACCCACCCAAACCCATGATCTGTGGCCCAGGTGTCTATGAGGATATTTTTGAAATGAGTCTCACCATCTGACTCAATTCTTTCAGAGGTGCCATGTCACCACAGTTCAATGCACTGTTAAAAACTACATTGAGAGCAGTGGGTGGTGGATGTATATTTAGAGTAGGCCACCTGGAGAGTTAACACCAGAAGCTGTACCTATTAAACAGTCCCTTCCCAATCAAAACCTTCATGTATTGTAGAAGATGTTGCCATGTATGTAGATAATGTTGCCATGGTACATATGAGATATACATTAGGGAAGACAGTTTGGATTGAGTCACAAATTACTCTGTATTCATAATAAAAACTCTAGAAATGAATATTTTCTAATTGGCTCACTGAGTACAATTGACCAGAACTCACCTTCACAAATTTCAGGATTTTCACAGACTTTCTTGTCACAACTGCATTGTATTCCGTGTTGATGTCTTGGAAGTTGAAATCTCAAGACAAGGGCTACTGACTCAGAGATTTTTTTCTAACTGCCTATAGAATAACTTATCTGTGTTGTCAGCTGGGCTGGGCAATTGGTAGGAGACACCCACTACAATATCTCCTCCTTTTTCTATCCCCCTAACCCAAAGTCTCTCAACCACATCATCACTAGTGGTAAGGCTGTGCAGTCAAACATCTCCTTTTCATTCAATGTAGTCCTTCACCTTGCCTTCCCTGTCTATCACTCCAGAGCAGCCTGTAGCCCTCCATGCCAGCACTCCAGTCATGGGATTTATTCCACAAAGTCTTCCTAACAACAAAGACATCATAGCTCTGAGAACTGTCACTGCTTCCTGTCCATCCTGTTTTTTTCTCATACTACATATAGTGGTGCACAGATGTGTGTAAGGTGTGTGTAAAATTCAGATGTGTTCCCTAAATCCTCAGTGTTTCTTTGAGCATTGTAAATGATTCCACTTACATTGCCATCTGAATTTGCATGTGTATTTATTCATATCTTTTGTATTAGAAAAAACTCTAAGTTAAGAAAACCAAAAAAAGGTTTCCCCAATTTGCAGAAGACATCCTCAAATATGTTTCTTAAATTCACACAACCTGAGAAAGCACTATATTTTTTTTTATTATCTTCTTACTAAATAGTACAGATGTACTGTGATTACTTTTTTCCTGACTCTATAATTTAACTTCTTTTCAAATCTTTATTAAAGCGAGCCTTTGCTCTGTTTCATACCAAGGAGGAGAATGTCTGGATAGGACTCACAGGCAGCTGGCAGAAATCTGTGTTATCATATTAAGAACAAAATATTACACTAGTAAGATTTGACCAAAATTAAATTAAATGCATGACTAAGGATTGAACTGTTGGTTGTTTTCCTTTCTGTTCTTTAAGGAACACCTGTTTTTCACAAAACACCTCCTGAAAACATTTTGTCTTCAAAATAGTTGCTTTTTTTTTAAAATTACATCAAAATCTCACTAATACTGTGGAACACCCACATGCGTTCAGAGAGCAGATCTCTCTGATTTAGAGGTATCAATATTTTCCCCCAGAAACATGTGCAATATTAAGAGCAGAGGTAATTGTATCTAGAAAAACGTCTTCTTCGAAGAACTGTGCAGTTGTGAAAATCACTTACAGAAAAGGAGACATTTAGAGAAAAATAAAATAATACCCTAACACATAGAACATCCCAGTGCTGCTTTGTAAATTGCAAAAGCAAGCAAAGTAGCCAACTCTAGCACTGTAAAATTTCTCTAAAATATGAATGTTCAAACCCATAAAAATTGTTTTAAATGAAACCTTTGTTTTCATTCTGTTACAAAAAATACTGGATGACCCTGGTTACCTTCACACCACATTTCACACTGTTAGATGTTATTCTGGTTTCTGCTCATAGGACTGAAATGTTTTGTGACTGAAAAGAAAAAAAAAAAGCTCACCTAACTAAACAGTCTATGTTTAATTAGTGACATCCAAAGCTAATCAAGATTTTATGTTCTGAGGAGACTCTGGAGTGCAAATGAGAAATGGGCCCTCAAGAATGGGAAAGTTCTTAGGGTTAAATATTCCACCACAGTATAAAATATAAGGGACTGATGCTCTTTCTCACTCATCTGATGAGACCTTTGAAAATAATATGTTTGAAAAACCATCCTGTTAGTATTATATACACTGAGATCATACCCCAATTCTGACTTTCTTAAATATCCTATACTAAGTATGAGTTAATTGCACTCTGTATTTTTCTAAATGAATGAACAGAATTAAGGAGACTTTATGTCTGTCAACAAATTTTAATTGTGTTTGCTGACACTAACAGAAAGTGGCCAGAAACTTGACTGACGACAGTAAAAATAAACTCCTAAATATACACATATGAATATAACTGATTATTTTTTAACAAACTTATATAACTGACTATTGTTTAATGATCTTATAATGGTGCTGTCATATATATCTTTTCCAGTAGTGGTGACTAGGAAAAGGCACTGCTATTTTAATTCTCCTTATTAGTAATGAAGGCATATATAAGAAGTTAAAAACTTCTGGAAAACACTCAAAGTTCCAGGTACACTCTGCCAGTAAAATGATTGCAATGCATTTCACTTTTTACTGTATGAGAGGCACAGGTTGAGTTATTCCCTCTCTCCTTTTGTCATTACCCCATCCCAAACATTAATGAAAAGATTCCTAAAGGGTGTGAACAGGATATATGGAAAGACAGACTGATTACTTCCTTGGGCTTTATGGACAAAGGACATTCAGTAGTATACAGTACAAAATTGCAGTTGTAGGGAAGATAAATGAAGTTACTGGTGAAGTAATGAGTTGTGGATAACAAATAATTTTCAAAGGAAAAATTTATTGGGCAAAAGGGGGAGACAGCAAAAGAAATTTTCTTTTCTGTCAGTAAGAAAACAAGCCCAAACTCTCTGATGGAAGACACCTGGCTGAAAAGGTGAACCCCACCACTGTAGCTGTTTTCATTGAAACTTGACAAGGCTGTCGCTAAAAAGAAGTCAGAGATGATGAATGAGCACAGATTTAATTAAAACAATATGAAATAATTCATTTATTCTTTCTATAAGGATCAGTTAATAAGTTTTTCTTCCACTGGAAGGTCCTTAATAGTGCCCATATGCACCTATAACATGCTGCACCCATTGCATCATCTGAAAATTCCATTTCCCATTTTCCAAGCCTTTTTTTCCTTTCCTCCTCTCCCTGACCTTTCCCCCCACACCCAGAAAAATGCGTTCTGTTAAAGATGACTTGAAAAATAAATCTCACATGATGTTACTTTTCCCCTGCTTTTATCCGCTTTTTAACGTAAGGTCAGGACCTCTGGAATGGGGGAAGTACCCTGGTGAATGAATGAATGCTTGTGCTAGAGGTTACCTTTCTCTAGCTGCATGAATAATATGTTACAATAAACCATGGCAACAGAGGGTCACATTTCTTATTATTTATTCATTACATTATTACAGTAAACATGTTCCACAGGTTGTCAGCAAAGAACCAACCTTCCACATCATCCACCTCCCATTGGGTCTGTTTAATCTACTTCAGGAGCAGGTTTTAAAGTCAAAACAAATGACTTATTATATTTCTAGGCAAACAGCTAGTCTTATATAAAGCTTCTGATAGAGGAGGCAAAAATATCCATCTCTTATCTTAGCTTTTTTATTGCAAAGGACAGGACAAATAAAGAGTTTAAGAAGGAACATATAAAGTAGGTCTGGTAGAGAAAAAAAAAAAAAAACAAGATTTTGCAAGGTTTAATTATAATA
>VZTR01024990.1:4371-96247 GCA_013400775.1 Chaetops frenatus
CTGCCCTCCTTAAAGATGGATATGATACTGGATCTGATCTGGTCCCATAGTCTTGTATATGCCAAATTAGCTTAAGAGCTCCCTAACTGTACCTCCCTCTACACTCTCACTCTCTCAGTTATTAGGCAGTGGGAACTGGGCTGTCAGAGGGAAGATATAACCAGTGCAAAGAACATTGAATATGTCAGCCTGTTCCATATCCTTTTTCACTAAATCTCCTCCCTCATTAAGCACCAGTCTTTCACTTTCTTTGGACTTGCTTTTTCTGCCAGCATGGTTGTGGAAGTACTTATTCCTTGCCTTTCATATCCCTTGCTACTTTCAACTCCAGTTGAGCTTTGGTTTTCCTAATTTCTTTCTTTCTACTCCAGAAATGTCTCTAATCTTTCTGGGTAGTCTTCCTTCTCTGTCCTGTCATGTTTGCATTTGAGCTCAGTTGGGGGTTCTCCAATCACCCAAGCTACCTTCTGTCATACTTGTTCAACTTTCTGCCCGTTGGTACTGACGTTTCTTGTGTTTGAGGAAGTTCTGCTAAAAGATGAACAGGTGACTGGGGTCCCTTTGCCCTCTAAGGTAGTATCCAACAGGATTCTACTGGGCAGATCCCTTACTAATGCAGAACTTGCTCTTCTGAAGTCCAGGGTTGGGACCTTTCTATTTATCTATCTCCTCTCAGGATTTTTAGCTCCATGATCTAATAGTCATGGCAGCTAAGCCAGCTCATCTTTACATGAGGGACTTGCCAGTGAGTATGAGGTCCAGGAGAACAGCTTCTCTAAGCAGCTCCATTATAACCTGTGTCAAAAAAATTGTCATTGATGTGTTCCAGAAAACTTCTGGGTTGCTTGCCCAGGCCTTATTCTCCTTCCATCAGGCATTAGGGTGGCTTAGTACCTAGATGTGCAATCATGAGGTTTCTGGATGTTTAAAGAAAGCTTAATTTATTTCCTCTTTTTGATCAGGCAGTCTCTAGCATGTTTACCACAGCGTTGCCTGTGTCAGTCTGCCTTCTTGTTCTTAGTCATAAGGTCTCAGCTGGTTCTTCACCTAGTCCAAGGCAAAGCTTCATGCACTTTAGCCACTTCTCTGCATAGAGTATAACCTTTCCTCCTTGCTGTCTCAGCCTGTCTTTCCTGAAAAGCCTGTATCCATTTACTGCAGCATTCCCAACCCATGAGCTATGCCACCATGTCTCTGTAACACCAATGAGGTCACAGGTCTACAACTGCATCAACTGCTAACTCCTCTTGTTTGATCCCAGGCTGTGTGCCTTTATGTACAGGCACTGAGACAGGCCCCTAGTCATGCTGCTTTCCCAGAGGGAGCGTGATAGCCTCCCCAATTTTGTTGTCTCCCAGATGCTTTCTCAAATTGCTGGCTGCTGGGAGAGCATTTGGAAAAGTATCATCATATGCTTGTTCCATTTTTGTACTCTTCCCGAGACATCTGCTTTTGATCACTGACCCTGGTGTGTACCTAAAGAACTGCCACCAGTAGGAGGGATTACCTCTGTTAAATTTGGATGTCAAGAGCTGGACGTGAACCCAAGTCTCCACAAGAAAGCCAGAAAATATGCTGCAGGAAAACTACCTGTGAGCCTCAGACCTCCCCCTGCTCTTGGCAACCATCTGAAAGTGGATGCTGGGCTACACAGACCCAGTACTACCATGCACATGCTCTTGGGTTGGTGCCCAGAGCAGATACGAAAACTGAATTACTTCTTTAGTTCCTTTGCCTTTTAAGATAATACTTGATTTGGAACTGCTAAAATTATTGCTAGGTGTTTTTCATAATTGTTTTATAACTTTTTGATGCTGAATAGTCCTCCTACCTTTGCTTGCATCCTAATTGAGCTGTCATCTAGAAAAACTATGTTGCCAGTTGCCAGTAATATCCAAGTCTCTTAATGCACAGCTGTTGAGCTAGGCAATGCATCTATTGCAGCAAATCCTGTATTTTTTTTATAATGAATGAATGACAATACCAATAGAAAATGTGAAACAACAGTTTCCTGTTTGAGAGAGTCCATGTTAAACTTATTAAAATGTGCTCACCTTGATTCTACCTTAGGCTGAACCTATAATGATTTTTTTTTTTTTTTTTTTTTTTTTTTNTTTTTTTTTGGCATAGAAAGGATTTTTTCTTTTAATCTCCATGCTCAATTCCTGACTGCTTTTAGGCTGAAAAAATTTGGTTGACACATGACTTTCTGAATCAAGCCTTGATTGCTTTGTTTCTTCCGTGTCAGAATGATAATTTTGGAGATTCATTATATACGTAATGTGCATCAAATGCTGCAAAGACATAGGTAATTTTTTCGGTATTATTTTGATTTTGATGTTGTTTTCTTATTGTTCTACAAACAAAATAAGATTGATGGGGAAAACCAAAAGCAAGTGTCAAAACCTCTCCAAACAAGTGTTGATTAAGAAATTACATGATCAAAGTGCTAACAATATATCATAAAATACAGACTTGTAAATGTTTACTAGGGCTAGTAAAAATAACGGATAATATAAAATGTATTTTTAAATACATTTGCAGTTTAAAATTTATGGACTCTGGTTGTCAAAGTAATGACTTTTGAAGACTGTCCAAATGTCTGCATTATTAATAGAAGATGTCCTCAGGTCTGTCTCACTAGATCTTTCTTTTATTATTCTGAGCAGGCAAACTGGACTTCAAACCCATCCAGCTCATCACTTTCTGATCCTCCCAGAACTTCTGCTCAGAACTTCAAAACAAAGGGTCCTTTTTCCCCTAAATTTCACACTGTTGAACTTATTCTAAGCATTTTACAGCAAGGGTGGTGGAAGCACGTCATTTGATAATGAAGCTGCCCTCAGCACCTCTTGCACAGCATGCCTGGGCAGGCCTTTCTCGCAGTTGTACCTCATAAACAATGAGTGGAATGAAGGAGAGTGCAGAAATGGGTACAGAAATACCAGAGCTGTGCTTGCCCTGCTTACACCATGATCCATAAGCCCTGACACCTGTACAAGGTGGTTACTGGATTTTCAGCTCCAACTCTTCCACTCGACATATCCACACTACTTGCTCATGTAGACACAGCATCAACAGTCCCCCTTTTACAGGTACCTTTCTCATCTCCCACCTCTTGAAACTGGCAGCTCCATCAAATCTTCTCTACTCTGTGCACGGGAAACATACACTGGACTTGAACAGATATTCTCTCATCTTCACTTGATCTGACACTGACTTAAAACTCAAGCTCTGCATTAAGAATCATTTAAAGACAGTTAAAAACATCTGAGTCTTACATGAATAGGATACATTTGGGGCAGCGAGAAAAAAGCTAGGGCATTAAAAGATAGAATAATATGAAACCAAAATAATTTTAATTAATAGAGACAATTCAAGGTACCATCGTGAAAATTTAGATGTCACTTGGTTTTGGAAGATATATTAATTAACCCAAATGACCTAAATAAAATGGTCATTAAGCCAGTGGGTAATTTGTGCACAAAATAGATGAGGAATACCTTGACTTAATAATTTTGCATCTCAATAGAAGACTGAGCCTCCTCCAGTATATCTTTCTCTGCTGCAGGCTGTTTGTGCAACAGGAACAATGTCTGAGAGGAGGTATTTCAGTTTCAGTTCTTTTTCCACAGTTTCCCGACGTGACAAATATAAATTGTGTATGTTTTATGTGACGGGGGAATATTGTATAAGGTAGCACAACATGATTATTTACCTACTATTTATTTAACTTTTAATATTTTCATCTCTGTGAATCATTGGTATTCCTCAGAGTCTAGGAAATGGATTTTTAATTAGATACCCAGAAAATGATTGCGGATGATGGATGTGAAGGTGATTTTAGTATTCTGTGTGATGCCTGGCAAATGATTTTTGCATTGTATTTTAAGCCAGGATTTAAACTCAGGTACAGTCAGCTCTCTGAACAGTCACTGCTTTGTCTAATCTGGCTTTGGTGAGAGGAGAGAAGACAAGGAAGAGTGAGGTGAGTGGGGACAGTAATTTCCATGGGACCTTGCTTGGGAAGTTGTACTTCTTTCTGAGAGGCCAGCAGGACTGAAACAACAACAAAGTGTTTCTACTCAAATAGCATTGAGAATTTTCTTCCACAACAGAGGGAGATGGAGGACTCTGCAGTTAAATGAAATTTTCCTTTATTCAGTTCCTATTACCAGGATGACACTGAGAAGAAGCATGGTGATAAGGGAGAATTGTATTTGGTTCTCAAGAGTTGTTGCTCCCCACCTTGCCTGGGGAGGCAGGGCCCTGGAATCAGCAGACAGTTTTGGATCTCAGCTGGTAGAAGAAGCTGGTATGGGGGCAAGAGATGTTCCTTTGGTTGCAATGATCTTTTACTTCCATCCATTCCCAAAAGACACATACTTACCACATATAAGCCTGAACCCTAACTTGTCTCAAAGAACTGAGCTTTACAGGTTGGCAGCTTTGGGGGAGTGAACTAGGGGACAGTCAGGCTTAGATTCAATAATGTGAATGTAAATTGAGTTACATTTGGGTTGGAGAACTGAATCAAAAGTAAAATGTAATGAAGATACTAAAAAATTAATTGATACCGAAGCTAAATGAAGAGGTTCCTCTTAATCCTGTTCAGGTAAGTCTGCACAAGTGTTGCTTACAGCCTCAGTTAAGCAGCTATAAAGGCTGCATGTTGAGAAGCTGTGGTTACTGCAGTTCTGTGCTTGATGTAAAATGCTCTGCTGAACAGCAGGATATAGCAAAGTGGTCTTAGCACCAGGCTTAAAATGCTACACAGTATCTCCAGCATAAAGGATAGGCATATCTGGAAATTACTGTGTGGCTATACCATTAGTTGAACATCCTTAAGCAGGTCAAAAGCAGCAACATGCAGGAGTTCAAACAGATTAGAACTTGATAACACAAGCCCCGGAAAACCAAGACAGATGAAATCTGTATTTACAAAAATAAAGCCAAGGACTACTGCCTCTCTTAGGTCATGTAACATCTACAGTGCTGTTTTGAAGAAAAAATACATAGTGCTAAAAAATACATAGTGCAAATGATGATATGGAAGATGATCTAAATATAGGAAAGGGCATATAAATATTAAGAATTAGCCATGAGGGAAGGAGTAAGGAAAAGGAAAGGAATCAGAAACATTTATTCCTTCATGTGGTTATATGAGAGGACACTTTAGTGAGGAAGGGACAGTACATTTGTAAAGAGGTTGCAAACTACAGTCCTGTGAGAAAATAACCAGAGAAGAAAAAATGATACAAACTTAAAGTTTTTCTATTACTGCATGTTTTAACTGCCAGGGTGCACACTTGCATTATTTAGTGAACGTGAGGTATTCTGTGCTTCAATGAAAGAGGTAAATTACATTGCTTTATGCTATACAATGGATAAATGCAATAATGATATACGAATCTGGCATTTTCACTGTCTTGAAGTAAGTTATCACCCTTACTTACCTTGTGGTAAATTATTGTTGTAACAAAACTCTGAAAAATAATTGGAATTTGGGTTATGATTATTGTGATGCCCCTAAAATGGGATATTAGTGTTTTTCCTCTAAAATTTTGGAGGTTCTAGTCTTGTTGCTAGTTGCCCTCAAAACTCTTCATTCTGGGCTTTTCATTGTCAGAAAGGTGAAGACAAGCTGAATCCTTAAGTGTTGCTAATTTTAATGATTATATGGGGTTTTTTTTTCCTTACCTTTTTAATCCTATTACCTGAAAAGGCAAGGACCTTGTTGTTACCATTACCACCTGTCAGACTGTGCAGAGACGAAAAAAAAAATAAACATTTTCATGACTGGGCAATTTTTTATATATATACAGGCAGACTGAACTTACTGATTTCAGTGGTATTATTTCTGTATTACACCAGCAAAAGTGAGATGAAATTTTGTGACAGTCCATCTCTGTACTGCTGAAAAAGACCTAAACCCCCTTTCTGGATAAAACCTGTACGTTAAAGTCTTGAAGGGATTCCTATATTTATAGTTGATGCTCTAATGAGCATCTTTTCAGTCTGAGTTGTCTATTCCTTCACAAGCTAGCTGGAAATATTTCTTTTCCAGAGAAGCATATGGTCTGGCTTTGAGATTGATAAACCTCATGGGGTAGCTCCTTTCTGGTTAAAAGGTTTTTAGAATATTAATCCTGAGAATCTGCATGTAAGGGAGACATATGGGAACTATAAACTAAACTCTCATTCACTTTTTGAAGTTTCTATGTTCTGCCAGCTTGAGGGAGCCATGTTTTCGGAAAGCAGGAGGCTTTTGAAGAGCATTGGGCATTTGAAAATTGAAACTGTTTTAAGGCATCACAAATATGATAATAAAGTTTACTGGTCATTAAAATGATCCAGACAAACTGTAGACAGGTATGCTTAAAAATATTTCTGAACCTCAGACACATTTCAGCTAACATGTTGTCCTTATTTTTAAAAACTGAATGTAATGCTGCACGTTTTACTCTGGTACTATTGAACTACAAACATAGTTTTCAAACAGTAACATATTATGTCAGTTTATCTCTTTTTAGCGGTAGGAAGGACAGAAGAGATGATAAATAATTTTGTGAAACTTGACCTACTTATTATATCTTTCTACGTAAGGATTATGAATGTTTGTTCTAAGAAATTCTGGCTTATTTTACCAACACAAAGTTACAATTTTCCTCTGAATTGTGTGTGATATCCTGCATTCAAAATACCTTACAAAATACCTTATACTGTCACAAAACTATGGTAAAATACCTGTTCCCTGTACTCTGGCAAGAGAAAACAGTCGAGGCCAGAACACTGGGTTTGGAATTTTTAGCTTGCAGTTTTCTGCATGTTGCCCACTTTGATCTGAAGTGCCCTTCATGTCTAACAGTGCTACAGTGAGCACAGTTGCATTTAGGGCTTAGTCCAGTTCAAATTAAGTCTGTGCTAAAACTCAGTAAATTCTCTAAGCATAGGATAAAACTTTTAGACAGGCATGTTTTGAATTTGAGACTTAGATAAATCAAAGGAGTGTAAAATAACTGGCATTGGTTCAAGTAACTTGAGTGTTTAAAAACACACTGAAAATCATCTGTGGATCCTCTGTCCTTTTAAAGGACAACGTAGTGTTGACTAGAACACACAGACAGACATATTTACATCTTTGAATTTACATAAGAAATTCAGGCACAGTCCTATATCTTATGATAGTGAAAATTTCCAATACTGGAAAAGAAAAAGAGACCCCAGGTATGACTGACTGTTATGCTGCTTACTTTGATTTCTGTCTCAAACATTTATCCACTTGTTTTGTTAGCCTTCATTCAAAGCTTTATCCCCAGGTCCTTGCTTTGTTTCCTCCCCATAACACTGAATGCAAAAATGTACACCTCCTGTTGCAGGGTTGCATCTTCTGCTCTGTGCCAACCGAGGGGTACTAGGGCACAATCTCCTCCCTTCTGCAAAAACAACTCTATTAGCAGAGTCTTATGTGGCTATTGAAGGCCAATACCTGCAAAAGAGTCTTGGGATTTTCAATAGTAATAATAATAACAACAACAAAAGCAATATTAACAAATGCAATAATACATGATTAGGAACTCTTTCTTATTTGGCATCACTTGCAGATCAATGCTATGGCTGTGAAAGCAATCCATAGAATCACTGCGGCCATAATATAAACATTGCCACTGAAAAAAAGCAGAAGCATCATTTCCTGTTACCTTAAGTTCTTGTCACTCTTAAGTTCTATACTCTTAAGTGAACCCTGGTTCACTTTGCTGAACTCTGCTCACTTTGTAAGATCTGACAAGATCTCATACCTAACTAGTGTGGCCATGGGCAAGTGAAAGGAAACACAAGTATAAGTCTGAGGGATTCCTCTTTGCTATGGTAATGCTTTAAGCAGAAGCAATAAGCTGCACTTAGTCCATTTGAATTTTTCTTTTCCAATCTCTCCTAATAAGGATCACTCATATGAGCTAAGTATTGCCCTCAGTAACCATCCTTGCATTATTAATAACCAACTCAATTTTGCTTGCTAGATCAAGAGCCCTCCTTTAATATGGAAAGTTAGGTTGAAGTAACAGTCCTCCATGAATGCATATATTATCAGTCTTTTCCACTAACTGGTCTCAAAGTATGTCATCAATCTCATCACCAAATCAACGTGATTTGGAGGTTGCTCTCCTGCTCACATGCTAAAATTTAGCTAAAAGCCTGGATAGACAAGCAGGAGAAAAAGCTGAGACAACAGAATTTTGGTACACATGGTACACATCCCAAACAGCAATCACAAGGAGACACAAAACTGTCTAATTCTCTTAGAAGAATAAATGCACTACAGAGAAAGATAGAATTGTTAAGGTTAGAACAGACCTTTAAGATCACTGAGTCACACTGTTAACCAAGCACCACTGTATTCACCTGCATGTAAAAGAACATCAGAATCTGAAATCAGTGATGGATGCCCACAGGTCTGGATGTAATCCTTCAGCTTTTAATCCATTTTGGTGCAAACATTCCATCACCAGAGCTAATCTCTAAAGGATGTGTGTTCACCCTAAATTTTTCTGCTAATTTTTAGATTATCAAAAGTTAGACACGTGGTACAGAAATAGATATTTCTGATTATAAGGTGATTGTTTTTGTAGCCAGCACTATAGTAAACTTACTTTTTTCTCATTTAAGATACTTAGGTAAATAGTCACTATCTCTAAAGAGAAGCTCTATATAGTCAATGATAGAAAGAACAGGTTGCAGAAACTGTGCTTACTTCAGAATGGTTTGTTTATGTAAGCTCTGAATCATTCTCAGCTTTATTATCTTTGTGGAAGATGTGACTAACTCAAAGTATTCTTTTTCTGCCCAACAATTGGTTTTTTGATGATATCAAAGTCGATCTCAGTTCTGATGAACACTGTAACTGGAGCCATGAATCTGCCAAACTATGGTCACTCAGTTGTGTCAGAGAAACTACCTTCTCATGAAATTCATTTCCCTCACTGCACAAAGCTGATTTTCTCTATGTCATGGGGAGATGGTGTATTGACACACCCTTGGGACAAGCTTTTCTTTCAATAGCACAAATGTTCTGTCAGAGGCTTTGGCAGATGTGTGTATATTTTCTACAGGTAACACACTTATTGGCTACCACCTACTCATCCATAAGAGAAAAGTCTTCTAGGGCTTCAACACAAGCACAAGCAATATTTAACACCTACTTCAAGCACTGCTTCCTGCTCCTTGGACACCTCTGGCACTTCGGATATCCTCTGGCATGCCCAGAGTGAGGGGCAACAGCTAGATCTCCTCCTGCAGAGCTGAATCAGCCTACTAAACTTGTGACCTGTGCACCTCCAGATCCTTCAGGGACAAGATCCAAATTCTGGCAGAGAGCTGGACCCTACAGGGCAGATCCAGGCGCCCCATTCCTCAGATGTGTTGGCTCTTCCGGGCAGTGGAACATGACAGAACACACTTGGCAGCTGAAGCATGCGAGGCTGAAAGCCCTGGGTCAGAGGGATCCTTTACCTCCCAGCCGTGAGGAGGACAATCTGCTTGCCCAGACACTTGGTGACCCCAGCCTGCCGTGCCAGGGGAGGCACAGAGGGTGCCTGCAGGGTGCCCGAGAGTGGGACCGTGGGGCACAGCCCTGGAGGGAGTGGCCATGGACCACTTCCCTCCCCAAGCCTCTGGCAGCTGCCACCGCAGGTGCTTGGGCTGCACAAGCAGAAACATGTGAGGGTGCAGCCTGGAGAGCTTCATTTTCAGCTGACTGACTTCTTTCCTTGCCAAGAAACAACGTTTCCTTGTATTTAAAAAAAAAAAAAGAGTGAGAGAATGCATGAGAGAGTAAACTATTTTCCTCCTCAGCATCAATTCTGAAGCCTGTAGAAGGCTCTAAAACCTGTCTGCATGTGTAATAGCCTGTTCGGATGAGAGTGCTTGCTTTTGTGGTGGAAACAAAGAGCTTGAGGCTTTTGATCAGGCATTTAAGCAGTGAGGTTTCACCTTTTCTGGAGGAAATACATAGCAAGAATGCCCCGTCTACTTCTTCCTCCCTGCTCCTCCCAACTCATCTTTGGTCTCTGAGAAACACTTGAATCAGCAGTGCCAGCAACTCCCCCACTGTCTTCGCCTATCTAGGATGATCAGTGGCAGCTTTTGCTTAAAATTTCAGGGTTTGAGATCCTTTTCTTCAGCATATTAGAGGTATTTTGTAATTTGTATCCTAAGAAATCCTCAATCCTCCAAGTCTTTTCTCCTAGTGTGAGAAGGATTTTCCTGGTTTTCCGCTCCCTCTCTTAACCAAGTGCACAGAACAAATTTAACACTGCTTCTCAGAGAGTTAAATTGATGGACACTGTTACAGGCCTCCTTTACAGGTGGGATTAATTTTATTAAAATATAATCCTCCCATGCTCACATTATCCCCTTCAGACATTCTCTTTTAATCTTCTGCAAAGTAGCATTAAAACAGTTTCTGGGATTCATTAAGAATTATATTAAAATACAGACACACCTTTTTAGGCTACAAATGCTGGGAAGAAGCAAAACTGGGACTTCCTCTACTTGGAGACCCTCTCTGAGCCAATTAGATGGGAATGGGCAAGACACATTTGCTCCAGCTCCAGCAACATGACAATTACAGGAGCACAAACATGTCCTATCACCACTCGGTTGCTTTCCTTCTGGGACAGGAGTGCAGTTTATTTTCTACTTCTCAGTCCTGGAAATCAACATGTGTTGCTCCACTGCCTTGCTTTGAAGGACGGTCTACAGATGCTTCTGTGATTTTCCATTTCACCCTCATGCAGCACAAGGCCTATGCACCACTTAAATCCTCATCAAAATAGGGCTTAGGTAATACCCTTGGCAGAAGGGCAAGTTCCACCCACATTCCTCTGTGCTCATCTGGGCTGGAGAATCAGAACTGGAAAGCTGCATGTGTGTGGTTTTTTTAGCACTTGGAACTAAATCCTCACTGTGCACCTATTTCAGCTTTGCTTCTGGCTCTGGTCTTTCTGCAAAGCCAAAAACTATACCAGTGAAATCTGTTTATGTTATAAATTTAGAATTCCGAGTTAGATTTGAAAGAACAAAAATGAGAAATCATTGCCATTCATTAATCCTTTACTGAGAGTAAGCAGAGAGGCATTTCAATTACATTATTCACCCCAAAAGAGATGCTCAAGTTTCCCAAATCCCGTCAGTCTGTTATGAAACATATACATGCTGCAAAAAGGTAAGTAAATATCTTTTGACTGGCTTCCAGATTTTTGGTAAAGCCTTTCAATTTATGTACTTTACTATTAATGGTAGCATATTAAACTCCACCTCTAAGTGAGAAATAAAGGAGAACTAAATGTGTATAGTAAAGTAAAAGGCAAAGGCCTGCTAAAAAATCAAAATAGGGAAGAATTTAAGTGCAAAGAGAAAAACAGTGTGTTCAGAATTATTACACCTTTTAAACAAAACATAAAACCTTGGCAATAATATTATACTTTTCAACATTTATTAAGCCCTGAAGAAAATAAGATGCTTGATCTGGTTTTGCAAAAGTCATATTGCCTAATGTTGTAGTACCTCTGATACTGATACACCTCACACGATCTGTGGTAAATATAACATTTTTGGTATAAAAAGCAAGATAGCCACAGGTATCTAGGAGGTTTGAGGAAAATCTGAAAAAAGAGATGCTGGAAAGAGGAAATGTTAAATAAGAGAAGGTGTAGCAGCCAACACAGAGATAGAAGAGTTCATGGCATGTGTCCTCTGTTCTCTTTTTTATCTTCTGCCGCTGATAAAGGCAGATTTTCAAAACGCTTGTAATGTCGCATTACCAATGCAATTAAGTCATAGTAAGTTCTCACTTAGTAAAATTACTTTATACTTTGTAGTGGTTGCTTAAGAGATCAGTTCTAAAACTGGAAAGCTCTTCAGTTGCTTTCTTCAATCTGTCATTTTGATGGCAGTGAATTCATAAAGGTCTCCAAAATTATCCTATCTACCAGTATTTGCTTACCTAAGTTTTCAGCTATCCCATGTGAGCTTGGACTCAGGTCTTAACATGTTATAAGCACTGTGTTAGCAGTTCAGGTCTTGGACAGGTCCATGCTAATGTTTTAAATTAAAATCTGCTCCATCTTCCTCCCATAATAAATATCCGATTTGTAAAACCAGACTAGGAATCTCTATGACAGTCTTCTGGATTGAAACATAAACCTAATCCTTGTGTCTAGACCAGCTGTGGATCTGAAGAAATCTGCCCAGCCCCCTGCTCAATATTCTTCATCCAGGAGAGAGATCAGACCGAAACTGCTGCTGCATCGGATCAGCCCATCTGGCTCTCGCTTGCATCTCATGTAACACAGTTGCAGTCACGTAGCTCTGCAGCCTCCTTCAGACAAGGACCACAGCAATCTGGTAGGTGCTTTACACGATGTTATCTTGGCAGGATGGAGCTGAAATTCCCTACTTTCCCCAGCTCCTGGCATCTTTAGCCAAGAGCATCTCGAGTTGCCACAGCTACACTCTTACCAGCATCTCAGCTAACTAATTTAAAACCAGTTGAAGAGATTTGCGGCTCCTTTGCTTCACCACTTCACATTCTAGAAATAATTGCCTATCTGTAAGACAGCATAAAAGATATTTTAGCTGCCTTCAGAATGTTCTCTCTGCTGGTTGGGTTATATTTACATTGTTACCCTGAATTCCCTGTGCACTGCTGTCATTAAAGCTCATTGTCACCATGTGACCGCACCTGGACAGCTTTCTACGGGCCTGGAGACATAGCCACAACTTCACACCACTGGTCTGGCTACTGAAGGGCAAGTGTTTCCAGGTCAAATAGTATGGCAAAGTTCTTGCAGGTAGGCTTTGTCAAATATTCCACCCCTTTGAAAAGTTATGGTTTTTATTTGTCTACTCCCATCTTTCTCTGTAATGTTACTACACCTGCGCGAGCAGAAACAGAATGGGACAGGGCAGACCAACGGCAGTTCAGAATTCTCGCACAAATTTAACTTGGTATTCCTTTGTATACTTATGTTCTGCCTTGGTTTTGATGAATCAAGAATGCTAAACAAATTTCTTATAATGCATGCTAGTCCATATCATCAAAGGCTGCCAAAGGGGCGGCCTTTATTTTCCAGCAGCTGCTTCTGCTAAAAAACTGTTTCATCGTGGCATCAAAAAGTCTACCTTACTTTATTGTCTATTGCAAAGATTTACCAGCTGGCTTTGTCACCTTCTTGCACTAGGAAATTACTGCCATTATTCAGAAAATGCATTTCCATTCTGATGTATGTGTATTATAGATGCTTTTTTTTCCCAGTTGTGAGATGTATGCGTATATACATGTGTCTATATTAATGTCTTTACTACAAAATATGTATCTGAGTAATCCAATAACCTACAAGAAAATTCTCCTGTATCTTTCTTTACACCCTCACTGCAAAACCACTCGCTCCCACAACATCCAGCAGTAACAACAACACCCCTTTGTCTTGCACAATTCCCTTCACATAGCACTGAAGTAGAACCAACCCATCAGCTTGGCAAGGGGATGAACACATTGTGGTGAGCTCTAAGCTGTGCACATGCAGACTGTCAAAAATGGTTGACTTTGGACAAGTTCTGAAGTTAGTGGAAGAAGAAAGGGAGGAAGAAAGTAAGGACTGATAGATGGTGTAATCGCATACAGTTAGAAAATCTTAGAAAACAAGGCAAATACAAGGCATGGGGAATGAAATATAAGCCATTCAATGAAAGCTGTAGGAGAGAGCTGAGAGAAGCTCCAACAGGCAGAGACATCAAGGTAAATGATAAGATGTTAAACATTATCATAAATGGAGAACTTGCACTGCAGGTTAATCTGCTGGTGTTTAACTCTCAGCTGTTAAGAGGATAAGGGATGAACAGATAAGGCTTTAGAAATAGAAAATGTATTTTCACATCTCTGCTGGTGAGGACATTAGTGATATTTCTGGGCTGCTAATATGCTTTTAAAGGTAATCAAGTTGTGATATTAAAGGTAATGATTTCTAGCAATCCTATTCATCACCATAACTAAAATAAGTTGGAAAAGAGGAACTCCTCACAAGCAATGCTATTCACATTGAAATTGGAAGAAGTTAGCAAAAAAAAATATTCAATAATTAGATTTAAATACTATATTTCACAAAACACTGTTAAACAAAGATGAACTGTAACACAAAATTAGCATTTCAAAGAATATATTTTTTCTTATTTTTAATGATTCCCTCAACCAGCTTTAGATATTCTTATTACTGGCACTAAGTAAGAGATGCACGGCATCTGCAGGAACAGAATGGTCTCAAACTATTTGGAGATGATTCTTTGCATCTGAATCTGTGCTTCCTGGTGCAGGATGATGGTTATGATGATAATGATGATGATGATGCTGATGCTGTTAGGCCAGCCCTATGGGCTTGAAAGGCATGCTGGAGGCATACCCCAAGAACAGGTAATTGACCTCTCCTCTCCTCTCCTCTCCTCTCCTCTCCTCGTGTGTCACATTTACTCTGGGTCAGTGGGAGGCAGCCAAAGGCTGTGGTTTCAGCTCCAGAGTATTGCTGGTGGATGGGTGGCTGTTTCACTCCATCCTTCCCAGTCCCTTGGTAAGATGGTAATGTGGATTCACCACGGTGACAGAACCAGCCTCCAGGGACAGAGATGTGTTTCCTGTGGGAGCAGAGACTGGCTGGCTAGAGGAGATTGGCTCTTAATATCTGTGAGACAAAAATACATCTTTCTCAGAGCTTCCCTATTGAGTTGGAGGACCAGGCAGCAATCTTGATGGGACACATCAGGATATACATGACTTCTCAGTGGGCTCAACTAAGAGTGTAGAAAACTGTCTAAGAGTAGGGGAATTATAGAATGTTTTGCTGGAAGTTTAGGTGTAGGATTTGAAGAAAAGGTTTGCACTGGGACATCTGTTTATTAGAGGCTGAGGTACAAACAGTTTTTAAGATCAGGGAGTGGGTAATATAGTGAAATGTTTCAAGATTTGACTGTGAAGAAAGACACTCCTGATCTGAAAAGACAGAGCTTCTGTTTTGAAGAACCATTTTCTTGGTGGTTTTAAGTATTTTGGTATTACTTACTTCGGAGAGGTGGCAAATGAATTTCCATAAAGCGGTATCATCTCATTTTGTTAATGAAGAAACAGGTTCAGGTGAAGACAAGTGGTTTGGTTGATTCATTCTTGACATCAGAACCTGACTGCAGACAAGAAATGAAGAAGAGTTTCTGAGGTCAGGGACCAGCCTACAATGAGAATGACTTGGATTCAATTCTTCAACCTTCATTCGTGGGTTTCAGCCATTCACCCTGTTCTCTCACAACCTGTGGGTGACTTAAAGTGTTCAATTTCTCTGTGTCTTCATTACTGATGGAACATAACAATGAGATTCAACATAATTTCTCTAGATCTTCATTCCTAATGCAACATAATGAGGCTATTATGAAAATAACTGCTTCATCCATGTTGTGAAGTGATGAGAGAAATCTATAAAACATGCAATGCAAATTCCAAGGGAAAAGATGACTGATTAACATGAAACTACATAATCCTCTAAACAGCTTCATTTATGACTGTCCTGGTGCTGAATATGCACTAGCTCACAAAAGTAAATTTATAAAAAAAATTAATACAATAGTTTTACTGGAATTTCTAAATTCAGTTACTATTACATTGTGTCAGAACTTGGAAGCCCTCTGTCAGATAATGCAATAATTTTCAACAGCCAGAGAATACTTGTAAAATAACAAAATAGAGACAATAAGGAAAATCAGAGGTATCTCTATTAAAATATTGTCTCTCCAGAGATACAACTATCTGTTTCATTAGCATTAGAGCACTTCAATGCCCCATCTCTTGTTTAAAAACCAGAAAACACCTTTTTTTTGCAGCTCATTAGCTTTCCCTTTTCAAGGAGGGAAAATTTAGACAAGGTACTTTTGCCCTTGTAGTTGAAATGCTAGAAAATGCTCAGTATCTGTGTACATTAACAAGCTTCACTGCTTAGATCAAGTCAGTTTAAAACCAATTTAATGGAGTGCAAGCTACTACAGGGACACTTTATTTCAGTCAGGTATATGCCAGGTCCAAGTGGTTTAAAATAAGCTGAAACAACAGGAGATTAAGCTAGAATTTACACAAATGTTGCATTACCTTAATTTAAATTGGAATCACATTCTTGGCAGGTTCTCCCTAAAACATTGCACGTTTTTCTCAGGGTAAGCCTGACTATATTAAGTAATAGAACTATGTAATGTAATGAACTGCCACCCTTCAATTGGAGGTCACTGCCTGTTTAGTTGAAATGTGGTAATTGGAGTGAAAACCCCACCACAAACGTGACATAGAGAATATTACATGAAAACACATCATTGATGGGGACATGGCTTCTACCTGAAGGCTCCCATCTAGTCCTACTAGATAAGAGCAAGGGAAAGAGCAAGGGAAAGAAGAAATTGATTTTCTGTTGGAAGCTATTGATAGTTCATGGGCATTTACTGAAAATAAGCTATACCATAAGCAGAGGAGCTAACAAAGCCAGCTTTCTTATGCAATTGTGTCCTATGTGCCCTTTAATAATTAAGGACAGAAATCCCAGCTGCCTTACTGAGTTCTCACTCTCCTAAATTCTCCCCCTACATCCCAGAGTATCGCTAGCTTTCTCCTAAATGAGAAGAAGCAGCAGGTGCAATGGCTGAGATGCAGCTCTCTATGTGTAGGTAGGTCAGATATGATGCACACAACAGCTGCAGGACCAGGAGGATGAGCAGAACCTGAAACTGTTGGGATCACACTGTACCATTTCCCCAAAGGGGCAGGGACAAGAGGGTGGGAGTGCCCATTTGGCCCTCTTTCTGCTTATTTGGCAATTTTCAGGAAATTCTGTTAACTTAAATACTGCAAGTGTTCTAAGTCTCTTCCTAATGTAGTTTAAAGTTGCTGATTGGCTGAAAACATAATTATGAAATGAAAGACATCTCAGCCATAGGCAAAGGAATACTTTGCACAAGTTTCACGTATATGTTTAGATGTTCCAATCATTTTCATACATATATGGTTATCCTGATGTTTTTCAGGTGGGCACATTAGGGAATGGACTCATTATTTTTCTTGCCAAATAGAGCTTAGCTAAGACAGGCCTCTGAGGACAAAATGTAGTTTCACTTCCAGTCATGTCTAACCACTGGATAATGTTGGTCTTAGGCATTCACTTCCATGGAGAGATCAATGAACTCACTTGCACTGGGGAGATGGAAAGACTGGTCATAGTAGCTTGCTTGTATTTTAATTTTAGAAAGCATCTTAACATGACAAACGGGTTTCCAATTTCCAGTTGTCTTAGCTGCAGCAACAACGGAACCACTGACCCAAGGATAAAATGTCAACAAAATTCCCAGTTACAGAACAAGGCCCTTCTGGGAGACCAAACTTCACATCAATATTTATCAGAAAGTGTAAACCCATTTTTATCAAAAATACCAAAACATTTCTGTTCTTGGTTTAGAAATATTTGAAATAGAGTTATTTTGCAGTTTTCTAAGCATTTTTAATTAAAAATCATGGAAAGACATCCAAAGTTTTCAAGTTTTGTGAACTGAAATGAATTAGTATGTTTCCAAAATGGTTTGGGAACTAAATTTAAAAATGTCTTTGTGTGAAAATTCTTTGTTTACCACTATTGATAAGCAATGTTTGCAAAGGCAAAATTTTTTACAAAACTTTCCGTTATTTCATTAAAGGCTCTAAGGAGCACTTGATGTAATGGAAGCCACACAGGGAATTTCCTACTGTTGGCGTTAATTCCATCAAAATTGTCAGCAACAATATCCAAGGTCTTTGCTGCTTTCAATGCCATTGATTAGGGAGGAGGTTTTGCAGACCTGGCAGTCATCTGCAAAACCTCACCAGGATGAAGGGTTATACTTTGAGATGGTTTTGATCATTCCTGGCAGAAAGGCAGCTACTCCTTTGACTCATGACCTTTCACCATTCCTATTCAAGAGCACTTCAGCAAAACTTCTGGGAAAGAATGTGCAATGCCCTGAGCTACAATGCCAGCAATACGCTGACAGCACCCAGCTCCAAGCCTCAAGGCTGGCTCGCTCCCAGCTGCTCTACTGTCTGCAGGAAATTAGAAGCCTGCTGAATGAAAGGCAGATGGTGTGATGGACAACCTCTGATCCCTATCAGCAAGTTACACAATGTAGACTGGTAGATCTCTTCAGTACATGATAAAATGAATTGTGCTTTCTCTGTCACCAAATTAATTCTTGGACTTAGTGCTTGCAGACCTTTGGAACTGAAGATGGTTTGCTAGTCCTTTCTAAAAAACTGGAAAATAGTCATGTTGTCAGACAGATTCAACACCCTCTTGCTTCGTTTTTGCATGAAAAAATTGTCAGCCAAAGGAAAAAAGGCTCTGATAAGTACAGTGCAAAATATGCAGGCACTCCATTTTCATAGCCTAACATTAGGTTAAAGATATATATGCAAAAATAGAAAAGGAAAATGGAAAGCAACTCTGAAAATTAAGCCAAAATAAATTTCCTGAAAGTAAGAACACAGGAGTTTATTAATCAGTAAACTAAAAATCAAATAAATAGTTTCTGAAATAAAAGAAACCCAGAACCACTGTCTATGAAATGAGTAGAACTGTAGGCTAAGACATTAGTTATTCTTAATAATGCAATTGAAATCTATTCCTATATACATGAAGTAGTTTAGCTTCTCTTTATAATACTAGTCTTTGTGAAGTGAGGAACCCTTAGCATCAAATCCATTGGCTTATATTCATCGTCTGGAAAAGTACAGTTGCATCTGTAATCTGTACTTTAGTAGAGTGTCTAGATGAGCCCAAGTCTTTGCTTTTATTATGTGAAAAAAAAAGGTCTCTGCCTTCTATTTCCTCTGTGAGAATTTCTAGAAGCTCCATCCTTGCAGTTTGCACATTTTGAGAATAAATAAAGGGCTGGATGATTAGACCTCCTGCTTGATGATACACATAGGTAAACCCACGCATTTTTAATAGATAGTTGGGAGGCAACAAATTTCCTCTCTTCCACCAGCGGTGCCCAATGGAATGCCTCTTGCCTCACGTTCAGTTACCAGTGTCAGAGTTTCCTGCGGCCTCGATGCTTGACCCACCGCGAATGGCGTGCGTTTGTAGAGACGCGTGCTTGCAGCGAGCCAAGGTCCCAGCTACCAGGCATGGCCAGTGCTGTACAGGGAGACCACGGAGACACACTGTGCTTCTCCTCAGCAGGGAGAACTCTTGTCATTTTCCAGAGCTGCAGGGGATTGGGATGGCAATGGTTCACCTCATTGTTTCCTGTGTCAGATGGAGTGTGGCAGATGAGAACCGGGACGCATGTGAGAGGAATCCCTTTCAAGCTTCTACTCAGGGTCTAGTGCAGGCAGTCTCTGGTTTCCACATGGAGTGTGCCTTCAGCTGCTGTTTCTCTTGTTGCCAGGAGAGTCAGAGAAGATAAATGAAATGGAAGAGGATTCCAAGCCCTCCAAGTTCCGGCTACGGTTGCTAGGTGGCTTTGGTTGCCAAACTGGGTATGTATCTCCCTTGTTTCTGTGGCTCCCAAAAGGGACAATGAAGATGAATGACAAAGTGGCAAAGTGCTTTATAGCTTTCATTCAGGCTTTAATGATCTCCCCATTCTGGTGCAAGATTCCTCAACATCTGAGGAAAAGGAGAAAATTGCATAGTGTGTCAAACAGTGTATTAAAGAAGATTTGAGTACAAGATTCCTTTTAAATGTTGGGAGCTTTACATATGCAGAGACATGTATGGATGTCATCAGCCCTCAAGGCTTGGTCCCAAAATGCTGTTATTTAGATTAACAGTTTAAGGATCTATCATCTCTTCCTTTCCTGGACTAAAAGAGAAGGGAATTAGCATAGAAAGGAGTGCTTTGGAGGTGGAGAACGTTCAACTCTGCTACAGCCAGCTGAAGGGGGAATCAGGGGAGGAAGATCTGGGGTATGAGGAAGAAATCCTACTGAGAGGTGCCAGTGGGAGTAGCAGGTTCTTTTTTCTCACTCCTGGTGTAAGATATCCAAGGTCACTGGAAATTGTAGAACTGGCTATGAAACTTCCTGATATTTCAAGTTACTACTTCAAAGTCATCAGTAGAGTACAGCTCATGGCCAAGAATCAGATGCCTGTTCCAAGGAGAGAAGTATTTCTTCTTTCTTCATGGGTGTGTATGTTTGCAAGTAGACTTGCACACATTCACACACAGTGGTGTTACACCTGGAGTGCTTCATCACAGCTTTATTCTGTATTTGTCTTACACTTGACAAAAATTGTCTCCCTTACTTGCCAGCTTTAAATGAAGACATGGTGGTTGAGGTCTGAGGACTAGATATTCTACTTTAATTTTCAGATAAATAGTTTTGAGGATAATATCAGGGGACTTGACTTTCCTTCAGCAATAGCCTAAGCATCCCCTGCTTCTGCCTGCTACCTTGCACTGCTCGCTCACTTGTGTTTAATACTACTTTTGATGTGCCACTTGGCAAAAAAAAACCAAAAAAACAACCCAAACCAAAACACTGGAAAAGTAAGAATGCTTTTAAAAATTGGAATAAATTTCAAGTCTACCTTGCAAATCACCTTTTAGCTGCAGGAACAGTTATAGTGGCACAGCTGAGAAGCCAACAAGGACTGCTCAGGATGGCTGAAAGAAACACACTGCTGTGCTGAAGTACGTAAGCACACTCAAATTGTTTGACTTTGGCATCTTAGTTTACAAGCATTTATATGTCAACGATGGGCCCAAAAGAAGAGAAATTAATAGCCAGGAAGGAGGACTCCCTGTTTTGGCAATGGTAGTCATTGTACTAGTTCAAGATGTACTGTGAAATTTACCCTTCAGTGTGAAAGAGTCAGTAAAAGCAATTTTTCTGCCAGGACAGGGATTATCTTTTTAATGTGTTTGTAAAATACCTGACACAGGAAGGGTGGGGTCTTCCTCTGATCGAAATGGCAAGAAGAATAGAGCACTTCAGGAAATCTTGCGCTCAGCAAAAGAAGCTTAATCTCATTAAAGGGACATGAGGATGATACACTGTGTAAGCTGATTAACATTTACGCAGAGAACACTACTACTTGTATGAGGTTTTGAAAAAGGATGCCTATTTATAGTGTGAGGAAACTGAAAAAAAATCTTCTATTAACAAAAACCCCAACAAACCAAACACAAACCAGACAACAAAAGGTGTAAGAAAAAACATGTTTACACTCTTGCAGAAGAGTTCTACAGTAATGCAAAATAGACCTCCCTCTTTGCTTTCATATACTGAATTTTTCTTTCTGGGTGTTTCTCATAGATTGAGTCGTTTAATAGAATAGAAAACAAAAAGATGAACAGTCAAATTACTTCAGACATACTTAATTGAAACTTAATTTAATGCTTCTGAAAGGCACTGGATTAGCAACATTGGAAATTGAATTATTCATCCACAGAACAAGAACTTTCTGTGCAGTACTGATGACATCTTTTCATCTAATCCTATGAACGGGCCTCCACAAGGAACAGCAGAAAATGTTTAGATGAGAAAAAGAGTCTTTTACATCTCTGATATAACAGCAGCTGTCACTTTTTATTTGGGGCTGGTAATAGTTTCTTACTAGGATCTGAACTGAAATGGTAAACTCATTTTTTATTTGGTTCTAGAACATCCTTAGATCAACTGAAGTTCCTAAGAGTTCCTGTTACTGAGTTATGGTGGGTTCCAGCTGGTGACCTACAGTACAAAGGCCTTAGTTCCCATTACTGCCTCCTTTAGCAGCTTGCAAACTATTTTTTTGCCAAATTAGCATTTGCTTCTGATATAGAAAATTATCCACAATTGGGATATCCCTGTAATTTTAGAGATGAGATCAGATATAATCTCACACAAATGTGTAATTGTATAATCAACCTGGCTTAGTTTTTAACAGTGTCTTCAAAGACTTTTTAATGGGAAGCACTTTTTCTTAAGGTTAGTTGTGCACTTCAAAAAGGGGGAGTTAGGGCTTGGTCAGACAAGTTCTGGCCTATCTTACAAATTTTGCAGTCTGAGAAATTACTGCCCCCAGCTCTCTGTTCAGACTCTCTCCCTAAAGCTGTCATCCCTACACTAGGTTTTGTAGGAAATTGCCTGAGACATGAAAATCTGTGTCCTTTTGCTGACTTAGTAATGCGCATAATAACCTCCAGGAGAGACCTGGTGCAGCTTCAACTAAATCTGCCATTGTGGAAACAGAAACGTGAGGCTTATGTTCCTCAGCTTGGCTGCTGTGCACAGTGGGGCATCTGGAGA
Organism: Chaetops frenatus; assembly: GCA_013400775.1. NCBI lineage: Eukaryota > Metazoa > Chordata > Aves > Passeriformes > Picathartidae > Chaetops > Chaetops frenatus. The sequence goes on from VZTR01024990.1 coordinate 26,717, forward strand.
AAACCAAATCACTTATGACACAGCAAAAGCCAGGGACACCCTTGCCAACATGAGTGGAGAACATGTCTCTATTGGCTTCTTTATAATGACCCTTTTTACCATAAAGACTTATGCCTATAGTCTGTATTTATTTTTATTTTCTACACAATTCTCTGGTATAAAATAGCCTGTATTTCCCATCCTTTGGCTATTTCCACCAAGTGGAGGAGGTCCCTGTTGTCATCCACATCCTTTGTAACTCTGATTGGTAAATGCAATTTATCTCTGACAGTATCCTACTTTGACTAAACCAAATAGCCAGAGTTGATGCCACCTTTATGATTGTGCTTCAAAGATCCTAATTTATGGACAGGGATAATTTGCACATAAATGACTGGGCTTTTGTTCATAATAAATTTTAAGCATAGCACAAGATTTAGGCAAGGTGGACAGGTAAAATAGTCTGTTAGGAGTGAGAACTGTCACACAGCCTACTGAAGCACACAAACAGTTTAGATAGGTAATTAAATTGTTTACCTTAATCAGGAAAAGCCTTTGAGAATGTCCTATTTTGTAGTCAAGATATAAAATGTTTTCTAATGGGAGTGAAGTTTATGAGGGGAAAAATATTTCCTCTGTGAAGCATATTTGTGAGAGGAATTTCAATTGAGTGCAATACATTAACAACAAGTTCTCTAAGCATCCCTCTCTGTAGTGGTTTACCATGGATGAAGGTAGTTCTGAGAAAAAATTACCTGGAAAATTAACAGGAATATATGAACAATTCACTGAAATATGTAAGTGAAACCTGAAACATGCTTAGTGCTCACACTTCAAGCTTGCCTGCTTTCAGATGTTCCATAGGGTCAAATTAACTACTGTGGTTTGCTGTCAATGGCTGGCAGCAAGCATATTGCTCAGTAGATCCAAATATGACATTTCAAATTGTTATTTAATCTATACAGAAAGGAGTGATTGTCACATCTTGATGTATTTACTATGGGGAGGGGAGATTGATAAAAGTTCACTCTGCTGCTTTCAGAAATAATAGAATGTTATGGAATCAAGTGAGGCTCATGCAGGGTGTGCTACTGCTGCTGTAAATTAGAATTACAACCCATATGGTGACAGGCCCATGGTGGAATTGTCTCTCTAATCTCACGTTGTCTTTACTAGGTTGCCTTCCAGGAGAGGTATGCATACTATGAAATATTTCTGTTCCTTGCACTTAATATATGTGTAAAGTACATGCTAGTGCTCTCTGGGAGGCTCTAGAATCCATAAGGATGTAAAATAAATTTTGGATTGTAGTTTTATTAGACTGCCCAATACATGCTGAATAACTATTTATAAAACAGTAATAATTTTTTCTTTTCAATGTTGACACTTTAGTCTTTTTTTAAAAATTCCAAATTAAAAAAGAAAAAAAGGAAAAGGAAAATTAATGTCATGACATTTTCCCCCCCTTCTTTTTGTAAGAATATATGCTCTATGTTATTTCACTTTCTGTTTCAGTCAGTGCAATGCTTCTTGTCCTAGAGTAATTTAGACCCTGTTGACCAATTTCATTCAAGTTTTCTTTTGCAACGGGTGGGTATTTCACAAACTACAAAGTTTATAAAAAGATTTGCCCAAGTAGAACAGCCAGATCATTGTGACAGAGAACTTTTAAATCCTCCATAGCAGGAAAGGTGCAATGTTAGCTCAAACCTTGGCAGATTAGACAGGATTCACATGCAAGATCAGTCTTGAGATTCAAATGCAGAGTAAATCTCATTTGTATCTGCCGTTCACAGAGCTGCCTGTTGGTTTATCAGCCTTTGCTCTCCCTCTCCCCACAAAAACTCTCCCTTTCTGTGGTGCCTCAAATCAAATAGTCCAATAATACCTCTGGGCCAATCTAACGATTCACTGCTATGGAAAGGGGGAGTGCTGCTCCTTCCTTGCCCCTCCCCTGCTCCTGCCATCCTGTCATGTTCTCTCTCGAGTGCTGCAGCTTCAGCTCACCAATCTTAGAAAAAAATCATTGGCTTCTCTGGAGTTTTTTCTGGGTTACTGAGTTGAATTAGCTCAGTACATGTCTTGTGAGTGCCAGAGCTCTCACAAGGGAGTGGTGAGTGTTTTAACAGCAGTGAGCTGCTAGATTGACTCCATTGGATTGTTGAGTTTTATTTGAAGGCTACTCTGCTTCTTGCAGAGATTATCCACACGAGGTTTTGAATTTCTCCTAATTGATATTGTATCTTCAGTTAATTTCACTTGGTTTTCCTAGGAGTGTCTGTTTTTCAACATGAGACCTTGCAGCTGATAAAAAAGTTGGCCACAGATAAGGTGTAGAAAACACAGACTTTGTCTAGAAAAGAGAGGATGCTGGAAATTCCTGAGGTGAAAAATCATGCCACAACCATTTACTATGTGCATGTGGCTACACCAGAGAGGCAGCCAATGTCCCAAATATCCGTATCACTTGCCTGCTGGAAATCCTTGCACCCAAAGATGTCAGAGGGGAAAGGCTGCACAGCTGCCATTTGTTACTCTCGGTCACAACTCTGGCAGGCAATTAGCCCTGGGCCTGTTCTGAGAGAGTGTTACTGCCCTGGAGATGTGTCCATTCACATTCTTGAAATGATCCTATTGTGGACAAAAAGCTGGAAATACTATTCCTGGAAAGACATTTCTTAGAAATTGAAAGGAAAGGAAAGAATGAGGATGAAAGACCTCCCACAATTAAATGTGAAGCAATCAGAATTGTAAATTCATAATTAAAAAACCACAGTGTTCTAGATAATATTTAAACTGATTACAACAGCTGAAAATGATAATGATTCTTCTACAGGAAAACAAAATATTTCCAGTATTGATAAAAATATTTCTATGTGAAACACTTCAGGCATTGACATATTAGACACTCAGGGATTATGCTGTATATTTAGTTAATGTTTGGCTTTGACGTGTATAAAATAACGATGGCAATCCTTTGCAGTCTTGAGTAAAATGGACTTTAAGGAGTGGAGAGTTCATCACTGTTTTTAGCCTTTCTTAATGAGAGGAGTTCCCAGATCCAACGTGTGTGCATGTATTTATGTGCCCACCCATCTCTTGCTCTCAATTATGTTGATTGATTTCTACCAGACATCGGAAGGATGATCGCACAGAAATTAAGACCTTTTCATGAAAACAAGCAAATACAAAAAGCACTTGCTAAGTGCAAGTACAGAAAATCACTTCAGCTATTACTACATCCATATGCACAATTCACATATCCAAGAGAAACAGGCTTACTTTATCCTTAGGTGATTAGAGGTCACACCTTTTTAGGCACCAGAAAGTCCAACCATGATGCACAAATCTGTAGGAAACAAGGCTTCTGCTTTTCACATAATCAGTTGCTATATTATCATAAAAACACAAACCCAGATATTTTACTTTTCATGCAGCACCTTCTGCAATATTTGCACATTTCTGTGTGTTGGGAGTTAACCCTGGTACACAGCTAAGCCAGAGCCAGTGCAGTTGACTGAGAATACTTTGTTTTCAATTTGGTAATGAAAATTCCTGTCATAGCCATTTTCGTAGCTGAAGACTATGACTAAGTGAAGCAGCATCCAAGTCAGCCACACCACACAGCAGAGGAACATATGAATGTGGCCACCCCATAAAAAAGTAATTTATACAGAACAAAGGAACCTTTGCAGGCTACAAAGCATGATATAAAAATTGGAGCCGCGTCAGCTGCCTTTGGATTCCAGCACTGCAAATTGTCTAAACTGCTCTTTGTAATTAAGCACCATTATCAAGCCACAGTTAAAGAAGATACATTGAAGGTCAGAAGCAAACACAGCAGCATGAAGCTCCTGAAAGCTAAATTTCACTGCTAAGGAGCAGTGCTAATTGACCTGCATTGCTATGACCAATATTATTACCATATTCAAACCTGCTAATTTAACTCTATTTTAGGTATCTCTGTGCTACACCATCATTTGTCACATAAACACTCCTGACTGAGTCCTGGTAAATAACTATAACAGGGTGGTACAGCCTATTTCAGATATCAATTCAGTATCTTAAACCTTCCTGGATATACTGTGGATTAGAAAGGCTGGAACAGAAAACCAGTAGAGGCTTCTGATCTCCAGCAAATCAAGAACTGTCAACATGTTGTGGTGGTCTGCACAAAAGAGATGATTACATTCTTTTTAATCTATAAGGATCCTCTTTGCACTGAGGTGAAATTTTCCAGCAGGAAGCTTTTCAAAATTTCACATTATGTAGAACTACTGATTTCTTTTTTACATTTAGAAAAAGTAGAAGGAGATAAAAAAGGTCTTCTTTTTCTTTGTTGTTCACAACTAGTTTCAGTTTAACGCATTTTAAACTTACAAACTGCAGACTTACCAACACACATATTTTGATGAAGTCTACTATAAAGAGTACGTATTCAATTTATTATTGCGCCAATTAAATATTCGCATTTCCTCCATAATTTTTCATTTATACTGCATTTATCGAGGAAAGTATTTCACTGTGGATAAACAAAGACATTTAAAGCATTTTTTTGTGGTGCAACCAGCACAAAATGTACTTAGCAGCAGTCAGGATTTACAGAATGGGACAGTTTAACAGAGCCAGGTTTATAAATACAACAAGTTTCATGTTGTGTAAACATTTCCTAGTACCTAAGGCTTACCTGAAGCCCCAGCCCCTCCTGGCATCTGACAGAGGGTTCACATCTCATTTCTGTCCCATAAGAAAAAGTGGCAAGTCCTCCTAGTCAAGTGTCAAGTTCCCAATCTGTATCAATTTAGCTAATTCTAATGAATTTTTATTGACACAGAAGAAACAATATCCCAGTGGTTAGCATGGTAGCCACAGGCTACTTCTGTGATCTTGAGCAGTCACTTAGAGGCAGAATTGTTTAAAAATGTAGTAAGCAGTCAGTAGGATTTCCAGGGCCTGTTTGTCATAGAGAACAATAGAAATTAGGCACCTGGTGCTTTCAGAAATCCTGTCGACCTGTCCTTGGCCAAGTTTAAACTGCAGAGAAGTTGCACTCCAGGGTTCTATGTGTTGTGTGCGCAGATTTTCTTCCCCTGGAAACCAAAGAAGGCGGTGGGGAAAGGGAGATGCTCCACTCAGAGGCTGCACTTGAATGCAGTGACTGGGAAGCACTCTTGCAGCACTTGATGCAACTTCAAATATCGGCGCAGTTTTAAGCTTCTAAACAATGTGTTAAAGTATGTTAAAAATCAAGCTCCTTATTGCTCTGGGACTTGTTTCCCCATCAGTAAGGCAGAGAGAATAATTATTTTCTCACATGGCCATTATGAAGAAAAATGCATAAACAACTTTGCAGAGCTCAGAAGCCATACAGACAACCACCAAGAAACGTGACTCAGTCTGTGCAGGGACTGTATTACCAACAGGGGAAGAGAAGGTACTATTAGTCCTCCTAATAATGCAGCTTTGTGCAGCATTTAAGTCCCCATTCACAGGGCAGTAATATTCCTCCCTGGGATGTGAGCAATAGGCTGAATCTTCCTGTTCTGGTGTCACTACTAGGCTGCCTCTGACATCTTTTCCATCTCTGATGGCTTTATAAATTCTCACCAACAACAGCACACAAACATTTGATCTTGGATTTTCATTTTTCCAAAATAATGTCCAACTTACGCCCAGTAGGTACTATGGCTAAACTCCACTTTTTCACTGAGCTGTGGGAGTTACTTATAGTGATAAATGAGAGGATTTTTGAGAATACAGTCTCTATAGAAACTGGTGGTGGACTAGACCAAAGAGGTTTCTCAGCGGAAATTCCCTGCTCTTCTGTCTTTGTAAATAGTGCCAGAAAGAGCTTGAGCTCCTTGTTGGCTGGGAGGGCAGGATGCATTTGGCATATTTGGTATTATTAACTTCTCTTCCATGAGTCAAAATGTAAACATTCACAATTGACAGTATTTACTTACATTAAAAAATATTTTTTCCATTGTATTTCAGCTGGTTCCATTTGCTCACATTACTTACATTACAAAAACACAAGGGAAGTTCAAGCACACACACACAAAATTGCACTAAGATGGTGTTAAGGTTGCTGACTCTCATGCCTAAATAACACAAAAACTAAAAGTACAGGAAATCCTGAGTTAAGGCTCTTTTACAAACTTTAGACATAATTTCCTTTTTCATACATAATACTTCCTTCAGTGCTGGTGGAATCAATTTGTGGCTGGCTGTTCTGGCAATGGGACAATGATGTGGCAGCACAACATAGCAAATCTGTGCAGACCCATTTAATTTCCACTTATATGAGTGGTATTACCGTAAGACCAAATCTTTTAAAAGCAAGAAGGGATTTTGAGTACTTAAAGCTGAGATGTCTGAAGTGCTTTCATTTTTGGAGATTGCTGCCAGAAGGAAAACTGAAAATCATTTTTAAAAACTGGAAAATTCTACATGGAGTAGGAATCCTGATAAGAGATGCAGTCTCAGGTATTGCCAGTCATGGTCAACTTGCTTGATGTGTAGAGATTTTAACAACTTTCCAATCCCTAATAATTTACTTTTCCCAAGGCACCTCATGAAATCCAAGTCTTATAATAAATATCAGTCTTTCCCTGAAGGGAACTCCTGCTGTGAAAGATAATAGTAAATTGCATTAGCACGTTTCCTGTAGCCAAAAGGGTGTGCACTATGGGTGCAATCATTAAAAGCCCCTCACCTACTGAGGTGCTATCAGTTTGGGAGGCAGGTTCCATACTTTGAGACCTGCCAGTGAATTGAGGTTGCTGCTGGGAAAGGAAGCAATAAATGTTTAGATGCTGATAGCAACATTCCTCACTATTTTAGAACAGGAAGTTAATGAGCAACTTGTAGCTAGAACAGCAAGGAGTGTCCCAGTAGTCATTCTGGATTTGGTTACTGCTTGGAACTTGCCCAGCATAGCAAGGACAGTGCTGCAATATGTGAGAACCACCATCTTGTGGTTTTTCACTCCCACTTGCCAAACCTCCCCACCACCCCCCAAACCCAGACTCCTTTGGCACTGCTCTGGCACCAAATAACCTGATAGCAGAGCTATAAAAGACACCCATTACTTTGGAATCTTGAGATGTTTAAAAACATATTTAACTGTATCTTCTAGTCTCAAATAGCACGAAGTTTTGAAGACCTTCCTTAACAATAAAACCTCATTTATAGAATGGCAAAACCAAACCTGATTAACCAGATAACAATAAAATTATATATATACTGAAAGTGTTCTGTTCACACAGAGTAACAGCTTCCTTGATGGATGGTCCATGGTGAAGTTATTCTCATTTCATATTGCAGCTAAGATGATGCAGCACTGCAGCTGAAGGGGTGGAACAAGTTGTGTACCCCAGTCGGTCAGTGGCATGTACTCACTCTGGTTCCTTCATATCATACCTAACAAAAACACAGGTGCAAGGTGAGTCAGTTCAACTGGCTGATCCAGTGGAAAACTAACTATGAAAGAAAAAGAACAGCTCCTCACTGGGTCAGAATGCTGCATCAGGTCCCTCTGAGGCTGCATGGCTTAGATATGGTAACAATGGCTGAGGGAGAAAAGGGCAAAGCAGGGCCATGTTTTCCACTGGCTGCCACCAGAAGAATCCCCTAGCTATAGCATGAAAAGTCACCCTCAGACTAACTGGAGAGGATGGTGCAGTTTGGTGTAGGGCCAGCTGGCATCCTCCTCTCCATGCACAAGTGAAAGCAGTGGACCACAAGGCAAACAGAGGAGAGTGCCACTGTGCCCTTACCTGTCAGGCTGAAAGCAGGCTGCCACAGATGGTGGCAGACTGCTGAGGAGAGCAGGTCTCAGGCTGGCAGGCCTTAATTAAGTCAGCAGCAGGAAACGGCTACAACAAGGCCCAAACACCTGAGGGAGTTAAAAATAGGCATTGTCACTTCACATTGTCACAAGAAGCATATTTCAAATTAGGATGGAATTTAGAAAAGCAGTGTCAGGAGCCATCCTGTCCCATCCTGTTCAGGAGCTGAGCAACTATGTTTTGCAGAAGTGCTGAAATACCTGTCATGTGTAGTTCCATTCATCATAGACCTTTCCAGCAGTTTGGCTTACGTGTGGAAAAGAAACTTGTACTAATGTCCGCCCTTGACAAAAAAATGAGGAAGCCATTTCACCTATGTCATCAGAGGTTGGCTACTTGTCCTAGACAATCATTACAGGCCACACCAAGAAATGGCTCGTGTCATCCTTTCTCCTTACTTTGCACATCTACATTAGATGAAATGGATTGTGCTCCACATCTTACTTCCTCCTTTTGACAGTAAAGGGGGTGATTAGCTCAGGTGCAGGTGTCAGTTTCTGACAGCAGAAGCTAAGTGAGATGCATCTCATCTGAGGAGCTGTCACCTTCTGTCCAGCTGTAGATGATGACATAACATGGTACTATGATCCAAGTATTCAGGAGTAAATGTAGTGTGACACAGAATTACTTGGTTATGTTACTTCTGTCACCTTATTTCCCTAGAGGCTTTTCCTACCTAGTTAACCTCATATCAATCTCAACGTGTCAAGACAAAGTTACAGAAAATTCACATCTGCCTTAACTCAGCACTGTAAAGGAAGAGAGGGACTACATTTTCTGGATTTCAGTAACAGAATTTTGGTAATAAAGGATCAGAGCAATTAATTTCACTAACCTTTCTGCAACTGCCTTGTATGTTGCTTTGTTTAATTTAGTTCTAGAGATTTGAAGAAGCTGAATGTCTACTGTTTTCCTAGGCATCTTGGTGAAACTCATCATCAGGGAAATGTTACCCTAACATTTACATGGAATGGCCTCTCAATTAGTTTAAGTCTGCACATTCCTGTTACAGCTTCCTTTACAGCAGTAAACAATCTTTTCCCTCTCTTGGTACTTAGATACTCCAAAGATTTTATGCCATTACTATATGATGCTTGCTACTTGGTGATTTAGATGTATCTGTGTGGATCTCTTAGCGAGACAAGCCAACACGCCACAAAAGTACTCCTTCAAAAAGTCCCCCCTAAAAAAGATAACTTATATTAATTCTGTTTAAAAAAGAAATCTGTTTTTAATTTGCAGTCATAGATGCTTTGACCTATGTGAAATTTATCAATAACTCCTGGAGCTTTTTCTGTTAGTCTGGATTTAGAATCCTGTCTTCATATCAGCTAGTGATAAGGGAGAACAGCTCAGGTGCTGCTTCAGATCTGCCCAATGCTGAGCCTTCAACACTCTTCCTCAATTTTCAAGTGTATACAATATGCACTCTAACTGTCTTAATTTTTTTTTAAAGCAGTATGAAAAAATACAGAACTCAAACCCAACTGATGAGTCAATGGAAACCAAAACAGGGCTCAAATACACAAGAGACTCGCTTCATCTTGACAAGCAGAAGCTGTGCATCAGCTGAGCACTCAATATCCAGAGTCTTAGACCATAATAAATGCAGTGGAAAAAGCAATGGCATGGGGCTCTGAGTCTGAGGTCTTGACAACTGACAGTATATTTGGTACTTGTCTTAGAATCTCTGCTGCTGGTTTAAATTCAGACTATAGTTTAGATAACATGTAAGTGAAGTGAATTGACTTCATAGTTACAGAAAAGGACTTGAATGTATTACAAAATAACTCCAAGGCTCAGAAACTGGAAGAAAAATCACTACTTTCCCTTCAACTGTCTTTCAATCCCCCAAATTCTGCATCACTTTCTTGATTTTGTGACACCCAGTTTGAGATCTCTGAATGGCTGGAGCTATCCATATAGCAATAGGTGAGGCTATTTTATCATAAATAAAATAATGTCCTTCTTAATGAAAACAAAATTTTCAAAGTAGCTTCATTGCACCCCCTTATAACAGCTCTGGTGTGAAACTTGACACTGCAATGACTGTAAACCCATGAGGTTTTTTTTCTCTGATGACCACAAAAAATAATTTTTTCTCCACATTTTAATGGACATTGTAATATAGACAGGACTGAATGCACACATGTTTAGTGAGGTTGTCCAACATTTCCCATTATAAGACTCTGTTTCCAGTTATTTGTAACTTTGCCAAAGTTTAATTATTTGCACTGAAATTTTCCACACTGAGTGGATCTGCACAAGACTGAATCTGGGTTTTTTTGGAAACAAAAAACTCAGTCATTTCTGAGATAAAAACTAAGGGAAGATACAGGGGTTTTTTGTAAAAAACACAACAGCATTCTGGTGAACCTTTTTAGGGCTATTACCACTTGTAGAGTGGATTAAAATTGGATGAAGGTTTGCCTTTGTGTCAAGGATGTACTTCTTTCCATCTCTTAATAGAATTTTTAAAGTTTGGCTAAGTCCTAATCCTTCGGGGGAGAAGAAAAAAAAAAAAAAAGGCAGTTCACACATGCTCAGTACAGACGGCTCAGGTGTCAGCAGTTGCATTTCTGAAAGATTCTGTAATTATAGAACATGTTCCAGACTGAGGCTGAGCAGGATTTTCCTTGCAACTACGGCTCTGTGTCATACTGGGCTGCAGGCCAAATCGGAGGGCAGAAGCTCTGTTTCTTCCACCTACTCCAAACAGGAAGGGAGAACGAGGAAGCTGCACTGCTTAAAAGCAGAGCTTGCAAAAAGCTGATCTGCCTGGAGATGAGGGGCAGACAGGAACCAGGACAACAGAACACAGAGACAGAGTGAAGGAGGGGGGAACTGAGACATTAATGGTGATAGAGACAGAAAACCGCGCATGGAAATGGAGATGAGCTTCAGAGCCAGCAAGAATGAAAGATGTTAAAAAGAGAAAAAGAATTTGCTAAAACCCTGCCAGCTCTGAGAATGATTGAAGGATCCACTGGGTGAAGAATTGGTGCTGTACAATCTCCAGAGAAATCTATGGTTGAGAAGGAAAGGGGTCAGGAGAGACAGAATAGATTAAAAGTTAGAAAGGATAGGAACTAGTGGAAGGAACCAAATGTACTGAGAAATGGAAATGGAGCTGGAATGAGAAAATAAGACTGTTAACGAGAAAGTAAGATTGAGGCTGGTAAAGGCAGAAGTGGGTATGCTTTGAAGGAATAAATTCAAGCATCTGTGTCATGTGGATGAGTATTCAATCTGGACCTTGTAGTGGAGCCCAAGAACCTTGACATCAACAATTCAGTCTTTCTTCTAAATTACGTTAGAAACTGTCTTTTTTTTTTTTTTNGACAGAAAATATTCCTAGTTATTCTGTTTAAATGTCAGGAGACTATGCAGGGCATCTACATTTTCCCAACCCATTGATATATTCTGCCCATGTAGGCATGACAGCTGGAAAATGTGGGAGATTTTTTTTCTAGCATGAAACAAAAAAAAAGAAACTTATCTACACATGGAAAAGCAACAACATTTTTAAGACTCCAAAGCAAGGGTTTACAATTTAGGAAATGGAAAACTAAGGCTGTACAGTCATGGACACTGTATGTTTGCTCTTTTGTGTTTAGGTGGACACAATTGCACAATCACTTATCTGTTCAATTTATTTTACCACAGCACTTTAGACCTTCTTCATCAAAATTTCTGTGCAGTTCTTGGCAAGCCATCTCCACCAAAAGGTTTTGATAGGTGGTGCCTCTTTTTCTGGGTGCCTCACTCACCTGGCTTACAATGATCTGTCTTACAGAGGTGTTGAGCATTTGAGGAGTCAACAGGAATTACAACTTGAATAAATAAATTGCTATGTTACTGCTCTAGATCACACACCTTGACAAGAAAACCTTAAACTACAGAACAGTTTTAACCTCACCTCTGCAGAAATCAGGAGTAGCAATATCCCTTTAACTCCTAGAAGTGTACCATAAAATTAAACATACTCATATATGTGAGGCACTCAGACAGTACAGTGATGAGAACTACTGGAAATATCAGGAGGAGATTAATCATTCTGTTCTTATATAAGATTTTAATACTGTGAAATAAACAAGGCAAAGAGTCTCATACTGAATGAGGACAAGAAACCAAAACCCAGATATATTCTTAAAAATACCTGCCACCCCTGAGTGCAGACTGACTCTTGGATCTTGAAGACAGAAGCCCTATATGAATATGTGACTAAAGGGACATGAGTAAAGTTTGCATACAAGCTGACTTCTGGCATTTCCTACATTTTGATTACTTGACTTTGCAGCTTAATATCATTCTGAAAGTCTGTAATTCAATAAGTCTTATACAAACATACATATCCTTAGGAATCCTGCATATTATAATCGCCAGTATCACCAAAACCCCAAGATGGCATTATAGTTTTGTTTTAGGAAGCTGCTTGAAAACAAACATACTTTTTTCTGTAATGCTGTATGTAGCTAAAATGCTTCAAAACCTTTTTCTTCTCTCCTTTCTGTTTACACCTAGCTCCTTCATTTTTTACAAATGCCTTCTTCAAAAACTGCAGGACTAGCTCTGGCTCAAACAGCTGCAGAAACAGTTTGGCTTCAGACATTTACCATAGCAGATTTGCTTAATCAAACAACCATCAGGGCAGCTTTGTTCCAAGCAGTTGCCAAAAGCCTGTCATGCTACAACTTCAAAAAGCTGCTCCAGCATCTTTGCTGCTCGCCAGAGATGCTCATCATGCATGGAGGTGACATCATGCATTTCAAAGTAGGAAATCCAATGATACTAATGTTCAGTATATTGGTACAACTTTATCCATCTAATTAAGGTATTTGTAGTAATGAGTGCATTACTTTAGAGTCCATGGCCACTTTATCTAGTTTATATCTTTTACAAGAAAGGTGTTACTTTGTCCTAGCTACTTTCCGTGGCTGGCCTCTGTCCAAACATGAGTTATTTCAGGGTTTGAAGAAAACCCTTCCAGCAATTTTAGACACAAACCCACCAGAACCGAAGACTAGGAAGCCTGCTGTATGGTCATTAGACTCCAGTCATCACCAAAAACTGCCACATTTTTGCAGTTTCAATAGATTTTTTTGTTTCACCTCTATTAAAGCCTTAAGTGAAAGCCACTCTATGATTTCCCAAGACAAATCTGCTCAAAGGGTCAGCAAATTTATCTTGTCTCCATGGACAGGTACAACAATGAACACTTCTCTCTAAAACACTTCTCTCTAGAAGTCTTCTCTCCTTTAGGGGACACAACAACAGTTCTGTCTGTCTAGGCTCGCTGAATGTGTTGTTTTTGCCTTGCAATTATTGTCACTGCTGTTTTCGGCATTGCTTTGAGTGGTCCACTCCTTTCTTGAAGAGCAATGCCCAGAGCTGGACACTGTAGTCCATCTGAGACCTTCACAGCTGTGAGAAGAGTGCGAGTATTATCCTCTGTGTTTTGTAGGCTGTGGTCTTGTTAAAAGGACTCTGCACATAGAGCGAGAGAGAATAAGAACAGTATTCTAAATGCCACAGCTGCCTAAGTTTCACTTGGGAAAACCCAGTAAGTATGCAGAAACATATTAAGTCAGCTAATAAGACTGAATTTTGAACATGCAAAAAGTTCTGGTAAGTACAAATATTTGCAGCTTTCAAAAAATGTACACACCAATTTCTCTTAGTGGCCTAACTATCTGAGAAATGAAGCATCAATCTGGTCTTGTGAACCTATATATTTTGGAAGCTTAGAAATATCTGCTAAACCAATAGCAGCTAAATTTTCAGCTTTAATTCAAAGAGATCTGTGTTAACTTTGTTAAAAGTCTCATTATTTCTCAATATTCTGTCATGCTTTTTGCAAATTATATGCATTAGATGCCTTATCTTTCATGACAGGTGTCGTGTTTGGGCATATCTGCCATGATGGGCATTTTCTGTCATGCCTCTTTCCTCTACACAATCTTTATTGGGTATTCTTAGCTGTTTCTACTCATGCTTTAAGGATAGATAGGATACAGTACTACTGTTTAGTTATATCCATTGGGAGATGCAGTTTTATGTTTATAAGATTGGTAAACTATGCCTCGAAAGCTGTGGAGCTTTTTCTAGTGGCCATTCAACTAGAGCAAGTCACCAAATCTCTTTTGGTAGTACCACTTGAGTGCAAAACACCATCCAGAAATGGATAACACTTCTGTTCATTTCACACTTTCCTTCTGCTTGCTCCTTCCTTTCATTATTGCTACTTCCCTTTATTATTTAAAATATTGTCTCAGCAGAAAATTTTCTTCAAGCCTCTGTTTTTCACTTAACATATGGATGACCACATTTCTATGTGTTTCATGTTCCACTTGGGAACTTCAATCATTTTGGAATGAGAGATGACAGAATCACAGAATCATCAAGGTTGGAAGAGACTCTCAAGGTCATCCAGTCCAGCGGAGCACCCAGCACTGTCCCTGTAACCCCTAAACCACCTCACCCAGCTCCATATCCAGACACCTCTTAAACACCTCCAGGGATGGTCACTCCACCACCTCCTTGGGCAACATAGGTTGACCACCCTAAGACTGAAAAGTTGTTTTCTAGTATCTAATCTGAATCTCCCCTCAGTTTAAAGCCATTTCCTCTGGTCCTCTCACTGCAGGCATGGCAGAAGAAACCGGTCCCCACTTCATTAAAACCTCCTTTCAGGCAGTTGTAGAGAGCAATGGGGTCCCCCTTGAGCCTTGTCTTCTCCAGGCTAAACAACCCCAGCTCCCTCAGCAGCTCCTCATGGGATATTTTTTCTAGACCCTTCATGACCCTTTTTGCTCTTCTCTGAGTAATGTAAGGTATTGGTACAGTATTATTATAGTTAAATGCTGTGTATTAGAACTGAAATGCAAGTCTATTCCTCACTTGTTGCTGAGTATTTGTACCATTATAAAGTTGTAGCATGAGATTTTTTGCTGGTCCCTAATTACTGTGCTCTTTATATAAGTAGTATGAGAATAAACAATAATATTTAAGTAAGATCTTACAGTGAATCATGTTGATAGGGGAAAATATTAAAACTACATCTTATTAGTATAATTTATGTGCTACTCTAGTGATCAGGACCCTGTTGTGCAAGAATTGTGCAAACGTGTGGTAAAAGGCCAAGCTTATTCTGAAGAACAACAGCATAGCTGGATTCACTTTTTTTCTTCTTTCTAGCATCATTTCTCATTTAACAGAGGAGGAAGTCACAGCATGAAAGCAAGTTACTTGCAGATCAGAGAAATGTGCAAGAGACAGATTTTGAATCCAGAACCACTGAGTCAAGTCCAGTTCTTTAACTGCAATTCATCTGCATAATGTACAGCATCAGCAAAACAAAATTTTAAAATCTCAGACCTTCCATTTTAATAATTCTATAACTGCCCTATCAAAGACCATCCCTAAACTAAGGTGAAGAGTAAAGAGCAAAGACAGAGTATGAGTATAATGGAATATATTGCAATTATAATGAAGTCCTACCAGTCCACCCTGGCCTGGGAAAAGTCTTATCTCAGAACAATGAGTTATAAACCAAGCTTTAGACCAGTGGATAAATTAATCTTTCTATGGTATTACATCTGCAGGAATCACCATTACTCTGTGTGTCTGGTAAATTTCATATCAGCTGTGCTGATTAATTTGAACAGAAATAAATCAAATGGAGTTTAACTGAGAAATAATTATGGAAATTGGATTGCATGGCAACAGACTGGGATCTGAAACTTGATAAAGCATATTGAAGTACAGCTACTACAGAAGAGTTAGTGGCTAGGACTCTGCCCAATCTGCAGTTCATGGTTCATGGGCTCTAGCTCATGTTGTTAGCCAAAGTCAGTGTTTTGATCTTCTGCAGTTTTTCTGCACCAACTGATTCCCAGATGATGTATTCCTTGCCAAAATACCACCTCTGTAGAGTTCAGCCAGTTATGAAAGGATTGTGTCAAGTTGACATCTGAGAATACTGAAAAATGGTGGTTATCCTCTGGGTAAAGTGCCTTCTTTTGACAAGCTGCCTTTCTCCTGTCTTTTGGTCCCTGAGAATTTGAAAATTACTGTTAGGTAGGAAAATTGCACTCAGGTAAAGATGTTTTCAGGTTTCTTCCTGAGAAAAACTCAAGTCTGATGCCTTTTCCCACCGTGTGGTTCTTCCCTTTAAGGAGACAGTGTCTGATTTCAAAATCCCAGCAATCCATCTCTCCCAAAGGAACAGGTAATTCAAAGATCTGCCCCTTTCTCTGAGTCCACTCACGTTGGCTCCAGCCCTCTGTGCCAGCCACCACCTGTTGTGGTTGGAAAGGAGGAGCAGCAGGGTCTCTGATTGGCGTGCTAATTGCACAGCAGAGCTGCACTGGCTCAGAACAACTCGGGATGTCTGTAAGCTGGATGCAGATCTCAAAGGATCATCATTTGAGGACTACAGGAGACCAGTAAGCACTGGGCAGAGGGGGAAGATGATGAGAGTGTGTCTGCCTTACAAACAAACACCTCTCACAGCAAAATTACTGTTGTACTGAGAAGATCTGTGGATTTTCAGGCACTAAGGGACAGAAGCAAGAAAATTAACTTAAGTAAATGGCCCAAAGGTTCTGTTTCCTCTCGGTTTTACTTTTCCCATTTAGCACTGCCTACTTGGAATGCATATGACCCTATTATATCCTCTATGATTTTTCTAAAGGAGTTTGGATACTATGAGCTAGGTCCCTGAGGAATAGGCAGCCTCACATTGCACATTTTAGAATCTGGCTTTCAAGTGTTATATACCAGCCCTGAGTTAGATGCCTACAATACTCAAGGATCCAGAACACTCAGAGCAGAAAGCCAACAAGGTCAACAAAAAATAGTAAGAGTATGGAGAGCAATGACTCTGAAGAATCTAAATACTTAATCTCAGGTTACAGCAAGAAACTTCCTTCTCTTGGTATTTTCTACCTTCAATCACGGTTGGGCTCACACTTTTCAAAGAGAGGCCTAGCCAGGATCTCAGTTTTATCCAATAGCTCAGTGGTTAGTTTGAGGACAGATAACAAGCCATAATTCCTCTTGTTGAAGCTGCTTTACTTCATTGAGACTAATTAAATATTCATTAGGCAGAAGAGAGAGCAATACTTTATTGCCTAACTTTTGAGGCACTCAGCTACAAGAAAAGAGGCCTCAGTGCCTGTGTCGATGAAATTTTAAGTATCCCATATTAAGTAATCATGAAGGCAGGGACTGGGATTCTGTCCTCTCTTTACTTAGGTGAGAGAGCTAACCACTAAGCAGTATTGTAACACTAGTTTTTATATTCCTTTGGTTTCTTCCTTGCACTTTCTCTGTTTTAGCAAATATTTTGCTACATTATGCACACTGGAAAAGTATAGAAAGAATGGATGTTGAATGCCTTTGTTCTGGAAAGCAAACTAAAGTTAAAATTATCTTGAAAGGTGGGAAATACCTGTTAAAAAGATGGAGACATGAAAAAAGAGTGTCTTTCATGTCTCAGTTCAACTCGTTAGCTGATAACTAAAAGGACAGGAAGAGCAAGGACAGATTCTTGGCCATGTTCCCTTTTTGGCCCCATCCAGTATGTCTGTACTCCGAGTGTTTTCTGGATTGGATTTTGAAGGCAAGTCTTCCTTGAGAAATACAATGCTCAGACAACAACCCTCCCAGTTTTTTAGCCACTTAGCAAATATCATCTATTAAAACCCAGGGACTTAGAGATTTTATATGCCTCCAGGCAAAGAAGCATCCAAGTGAGGACTTTGAGTGCCTAGATTTGGGATTCAAACATCTGAATATTCCTGGGGATCTATCATATACACAATATTTGATCATAAATATCTAGTAGGTACACTTTTCCTTGCTTGACTTTGGTATATTTGCTTTGCTTGACTTCAATGTACCTTATCTTTTAAAGCTATCTTTTTTTTTTTTTTGTCATTTCTGGGAGCCAAAAACCAAATAGCAGTTTTCAATTCAGTGACAAGTTAAAAAAAATTGCTTGAGGAAAATGATAGCTTGTCCTTCTTAGTACTTGGAGTGTTGACTTAGTAATATGATTTCATTTGTTATTATTATTTTGACATTCCTCGCTAAGCTTCAGTGGTATGTGTATTATCACTTTCTGTAATGGTCTCCCAGCCTAAAAATTTTGAGTTGCTCTGATACTGTATTTTATAAAAGAAGAGACATTTTCATCTTGAACACAGTGCTTGTACAAGGTTGGAAGCACTGCAGAAAATCAGCATACTTCTAATTTCATCAGAGCTATTTTCATTGGGCTTTGAAAAAAATGGATGCTTTATTTTAAGGATGAGCTAGCACACATCTAGCGAGTCCATACCCTAACTCTGTTTTGATTAGAAATAGATTTGGACAGTGCATTGGGCTATCATTCAACTGTCCTTGGGTTTGCACCAGTCAGCTCAGCTCTTGTACAAAGAACCCATCATCTAAGAGAGAAAATAGGGCATCAGGGAAATTCACAGATACAAAATAAGCTGAAATAACTGGTTTTATGGGAGTATAAGGATCTGCCTAAATGGTTAAGTGGAACCAAAATAACAAAATGGCTCACATATTATACTCACAGTTATGGTAGTTCGGATCTTCACGAGTGCTATAACTTTAGAACAACAGCGCTCAATTTTGCAATAACTTAGATTTTAAAAGTACATCTTTTAGAAAGAGGGCAGTCTTTTTCTAACTAAAAGCACTCACAGACAGTTAAAGTCCTGCATTTAAACAAGGCCAAATTAGTTTCTCATATATTTGGCATTAGCTGTTAATAGGAAGTAAAAGAGACACATTGAGGACAGTAACCAAAAAATGCAGCTCCTGAAAGCTCTCCAGCAGTCCTCTGCCTTTGGACTGACAATATCTATATTCTAAGGTC
Organism: Chaetops frenatus; assembly: GCA_013400775.1. Classification (NCBI taxonomy): domain Eukaryota; kingdom Metazoa; phylum Chordata; class Aves; order Passeriformes; family Picathartidae; genus Chaetops; species Chaetops frenatus. The sequence goes on from VZTR01024990.1 coordinate 45,443, forward strand.
TGAAGTGTTTCTCTAACTGGAATGTTTGAAAAGCGAAATGGACCAAAGAAGAAAGTTCAGATAACACTAAAATATCATTGATAGTAAAGTGGGAAGATGCAAGCAGGCCTTCAATAACAGAATATGATCTGTTGATGGGTAAGCCAAAAACCCAAAAATATTTGAGCTATTTTTCATTTTGTGATGAAATAGAAGCTTTACAAATATCTTTTAACAGTGGTATTTTAAAACCACTTTATTTCTGCTTGCTGTGTACTTAGAGATTTCAAATAAATCTTTTTTGGTTTTGAAAAATTTCTTGGGTGGCTGAGATGAAATGGGTGTGGACTTTGGCCATTAATCACAGAGTTCAATTTTTCACCATAGCATCTTTTCATACAAATATTTGCTCTGAATAAGCATCTGAAGCAAAAGGAATTTGAAGCTGACTAAAATTATTTCCTCTTTCAATTAAGTACATTTTTCTTGCCTGGTTGCTCATACTACAAACGAATCACCTTTTCTTTAGGGCAATTGAGATCAGACTTTCTCCTTTAAATATACAAAAAATAAATGTCCCAAATGTTCTCCTCCTGTAAAATGTCTCTTTTTCGGGGAGAAGGAAACCCTCATCCATTTTGTGCCACAGAGGAGCAACAGAGAGATACAACCTAGGTTCACTAACCTCAGCAAATACTGCCTTGCCTGGGCTTGCACCAGTGGCCATATCAAGTTACTCTCAGGAAAATATCTTCTTAACTTTGAGAATGTGCATATTTTTCACTGTCTGCTGCAGAAGTTGAGTATATGTTAATGAGCTTCTTTGCATAGGGATGATTTCCTGAAATGGGACCAAAGTCTGTTATCAGGTGTTACAAGTTCCACAAGTTCCAGCTCTGTGCAACCTTGAAAATGTTGCAAGAGGAACTTGTGACAATCCCCAGGCTACACCTTCTTTAATTAATCAAATAGACCCTATAGCTCAGAAAAGTGAGGAAACTACAGTTGGAGGAACTACCCTCCAAGGGTGGGGGCGAAGAGGCTGAATACTTCAGATAATTCAAGGTATGACAGCAATTGTTGTAAAAATGGTGTGCGTGGTTAACCCAGTACTATTTGTCAAATTCCAGCATAGTCAAGTACAAGCATTACTGCATAGTCAAGGCTCAACCAGTAATTTGCAACCTGTCCTTGGGCTTAGATGCATTTGTGTCATCTTCTATAATAAGTAGGGACAGTCCTACTTAGAACAATGGAAGTTTTTAATGATTGAGAACCGAGTGCTTTTGTAGCAAACTGCGTTAGGAATATCTCCTAGGAAACAATGGGTTTGGTTCCTATTTACAGAGCATGACTTAGACCTGAGTCTGTTTGGTGACTGATAATGGTTATCAGAACTATCAGCTGTACAGAGGGATTGGGACATCCTTCCTGCTCCATTTAACAGCTCAAGAGAACCACGATGCTCCTGGGCTGTGCTGCCAGCCAAAGGGAGAGCCATGGACATGGGTTCACTACTTTATAAGGAACTTTATTTACATACCTGCTGAAAATCCTGCTTGCTGAAAAGTCAGAGTGACCATATGATGTTTAGTGTAATGAACAAATAAAGACTCTCTGCAATAATCTGCAGGCTTTGCCTGGACACACAGAGAGGAGGAAGCCCTTAGTACTATTCTCCCTTTCCTATCAAATGGTGCAACAGCTCTATAGAGATACCTGCATGGGCTGTGCAAGCAAAGGTACAACTTGCTGATGTATGAGGGAGCTGTGTTACCAAGTTAGGATTTCACCTGAAAAAGTATTTTATCACAGAGAAAATCCCTACATGGACACTGGTATATAAGACAGCATGTAGAAATATCACTGAACTTACATGGTTACTTCCATGTCAAGCATATTCTTTTTGAATTGTGTTTATTTTCACCTACAAATATTTACCGCGGTGTATTTTACCATTATACATAGACAAGCTTTAAACACAACACTAACATACACTGAGAAGCTAAGTTTGGTTTGGGGTTTTTTGGAAGCTGTTGGTATATGCTAGCTTAAATTTCAGTCTTCCTTTAGTAGATGTTGAGGTAATTCTTTATACTGCCATGCTAATTTCCATTTCGAGGCACTGAAAGTTGTGGATCATAGTAATGTTTTGAAACTTTCAATTAGATTTTCATCTGTAACTAGGTCTAGGGGTAAGCTCGGGAAGAGGCATGTTTACAAGTCCTTCTCACCCCAGGATTACAATACTTTTTGATAATTTGTGTTTTTAAAAACTGATATTAACCCAAAAAACTAGACTTAAATGTATCTAATGTACCAGAGAACTAAGTAGCATTAGGTGCTGCCAGCTGAGAGACTCAAGTATAAATGTGATGTGAGAATACAGGCCCCAAGCCAGTGGAAGCTGAAAAGCTTTGCAGATGTGATGTGGTCATTCTCTGTTGACGTTGGTGGTCATGCTGTTATCACAACATTGCTCCCACAGCTGTCATTGGAGTGATGTTGGCAAAGCCTTTGCTGGGAGACATCTGCCTTGCTCTTCTAACTGGAGTTGAAATGCTATGATGACAGCTGCACAGAAAGTGAAGAAAAAGGGAAGACAATAGAAATTCCAAAGAAATATTGAAGATATAAATGGAAGCAGCTATGGTAACTACTGTCAAGATTCAGACCAGAATTTCAGAGGAGTTGGAAAATGCTGTTACAGAGATGCCATTTTTATTTCAGTAACAGTGCTATAAACCTGGGATTAGGTTAAGTGACTCTGTATTTACACCAATACAATCAGAATCTGCCTTGGGCCCCCTAAAACAAATTCAGTTCACATTCCTGGTCTATTTATGTTGCCATTGCTCTTCACAGCAGCATGCCATGATCACACAACATGCACATGACATTTTATGTCAGTGTTACAGAAGAAGCTGACCACTGAACATAGCAGCAACATCTATGAATGTCGAGAGAAGAGAGGTTGCTTTCAGTGTGCTTTGATCTCAGTGTACCATTTTTCACTGGAAGTACAGCAATGATGCATCAATTTTTATGTCTAAGAAACATCCGCTCTTCTGGCAGTTAAAAAAAAGCTATTACAACACACAAAAAATGGTATTTTTGTGGAGAACATCAGGTCTATTTTTTCCCATTGTTCCGTATGTTAAGCCTTACTTTCATGTAACCAGTGGAAAAGATGTTGTAACTGGCATGTATTTGCTATAAAGACTTGGAACATAACAAATACTTTAAGAGCACGTACATAAGCTAGATGAACTCAAAGAAATACCAACCATTCTTCTAGACTGCCAAGATCATGAGCAGACTGAGGCATTGCTCAAATATGACCACTGACAACACCTCACCTGCCAAGTTGAACAACCACCCTCCACACACACACTTTTCAGGTGCAAGAGATGATGTTGCAGCCCAAAGCTCAGATCTCTGCTGCAAGTGAATTGAGGTCTAATGCAACAAAAACCCACCTCTCTACACTCCCCTGACAGCTCAGTTATTAAAGAATCTGCACACAAGGACATCCTTGCCTCTGTGCTTGCTGCAGACTGGATGGTGCTGGGAAAGTGGGCTTTTGAGGGACACACAACTTGAATTTGCATGACTTAGAACAGATGGAGGATAAGAACAGCCTGCTGTGCATGCGACATTACCTTACCTAACAGTATGTGGCAACATGCCAAATGTGTGGGTGTCCTGGCCCTCAAATACAGGAGGAGAATGATTGCTACCTTTACAGGCATAATACTTTGCTGTATTTTCATGTGAGGAAGGCCTTTGGTCTACTTCCTTTTTGGGGGCTGGGGCTTGCAAATATCCATGATGGTACATGTACCATGACAAATAACAGTTGCACTCCTTCACAAAAAACTATTTTTTCTAGGATGCCATAGTAACTGTGGCTGAATACTTGCACAGAAAAAAACCCTATTTCATCACAAAGTGGACATACGTGAAAGTATGCAGAAACACAGGGGAGGCAGTGAGAGACCTCCCTGTGTTAAAAAAGAATTTTGAGTTTTCTTCATCAAACTAATAATTAATAAATACAATAGTGAAAGAAAACAGTAGAACTGTCATAAATCATAATCACAGTACCAAATCACGCAATAGTCAGTTCTTATGATTATCCCATTTTGTAGGCAAACATCTGTTAACGTTGGGGGGTTTTTTTTGTTTCTGAGCTTCCATATCTTCCTACTGAAATCTGGCTTGGATTATTTCCAGAAACTCCTTTAGAGTTTCAGTTCCTGAAACACAGTGGTTTTGTTGTGCTGTTGTTCCTCTGTTTCTTGTGTGTACAGAGGGCCATGCTTGTGTTTTCTAGCCCAGTTTCTCTCCTCACATCCAAGGGTTTACTCAGAAGGGCTGTGATAACAGGTGATACTCAGGCAATAGAAGAACAGGATCCTGTTCCCTAGACATGAAAGTTCTTGCTGTTCTCTGGTTGCTTTTGACAGGGAGCCTTAATTGTGTCAAAAAATATAACAATGAAGATGCTGGTTTTTTTCTCCGGATGATGCCTTGGTGCCTTAAATGTGGATTATTATTTGTGAACAGCTTCCCACAATAACTCCATGGTGCACCTATGTGCTTCCAGAGACAGAGCCCCTGGGCTTGTGGTCAAGCCTTCATGAACAAGCTCATGTTCACCTTCAGTTTGTTTATCACCAGGGAACAGCAACAACAATAGCAGTATCAAGCAAGTAGAAAAGCAGAAGCCCTCAGCAAAGGTGAGAAGTCTTGACTGTATTAACTGAGAAATGGAAAACTGAGTAGAGAAACACTACATATACTATAGCAATGACTAAACATCAGAGAATAATTCAAGACCCTTGGCAGAGGTATTATTGAATTGCTCAGAGGCAAGGCCAGCCTTCCACAAAAAAGAAGAAACAAAGGAGTTAACTTGAGAGCAAAATTCTTGTGAGCAATGAGACCTTTTCTTTTTGAAAGGAAAATTCTGTGCTTTCCCTTCTGGTTGGCCTGCCATAGTGGATATGCTTTTGGAGTACAGCATGTACAGTGCATAAGCAACTATTGCCATTCATGGTTGGCTTCCAAATCACCAGTGCTTAAAAATATGAAGTGCAAACTTGGATCTCTCTTTTATCTTGAGTTTTGTTATTGTTTTTTGTCGTTGTTGCTCTGAAAGAGTATTTGCTCACTTTTTTTTTAAAAAAAACAAAAGATCTAATTTTAACTAAGTGGATGTATTTTTTCTTTGTTCAATCAAAATGCTCTTCCTTTCCTTCTGATGTCAGCAGCAGACACTAGGCAGTTTCCTGTAAAGACACAGCACTGTAGCTGACTGTGTCTTCTGAACATATTAAATATCATCTCAGACCACCCTTGGAGAAATACCAGTAGAAACAGCCCCACTAGCACAAATACAGTAACTATTCTGCCCAAACTCCGTGTGAAGCCTGCTTTATAAAATGTAATTAAACTGAGTGACAAGCAAGGATCAGCCTGAGAACTTCACATTTATCATGAGCAATCATCAATCCTAATTAGCAAAATATTTCATTATTCACACTCTCTTCCCAAAACAGAGTAGCTTGTTGGAATTAAAAGACATGGCTGTAGATATTGTATATATTTTTTCAGTATCTGCATGTGCTGGTGGCAGAATGAGACACTCAAGAGGGATAGCAGTAAAAACTTTTGGTGTCAATGAAGATGATCATTACTCAGAGCCAAGCAGTGGGTCAGTATGCCCTTGGACATGGATAATGTTAACAATGTGGAAATACTCAAGAATGGTCAGAACAGCTGTGGAAGTGTGAGGAAATTGCTCTCAGAAAACACAGGGACAGGATGACAGCAGGGAAGCTCAAGGGAGGAACTTCTTCACATTCAAATCCAGCCTCTCTGTAGCTGTAATCTCCTGTGCCAACAGATTCACACATACTGTGACTGCAGTTTAGGTGAGTCATAAATACCGAACAGGGAGGACAGAACAAGGTTTTTCAACCCTTATGCCTACGTATTATTATAAATGTGTGTCCATACAGCAACATTTTGGATTATTTTGGTTATTCAGTATTCATAAAGAAGTATAGAAGAATTGAAGGAGGTATAAGAACCCAAAGCAATCTATTAGAAGAAAACGTGTGTGTCAAACTCACTTCATGAGCACATAAAAGCCCATACGGTCTCCTGTTAGCAACAAAGACAGAAAATGCACAGCCCCAGTTATTTCTTCAGACCTAACTTGATTTGACTTCTGGGCACCTGACCAATGACTATCCCTCAATCACTCATTCTTGCAGGCATGACCTCTTGCAAGTAGAAATGATGGCACCTTGGAAATGAAACCTTTCTTAATACCTTACCCTGTGTAATTAAGAAGGGCGGAGAACCACTCTGCTTTGTCAAAAGGCTTTAGAGGAAAAGAGAAAACTTACAGGACACATCACTACAGATCACTGGCAAAAACCTAGCTCATACCAGCCTGGCTTTCACTTGGATGAGACCAGGGGAGACTTGCCACTGAAGGCCCTCTTGCCATCCTAGGTATGGGAAATTGCAATAGGAAACGTGACGACTAACACAATGTTAAATACAGTTCTGCACATACTGCAGGAAAGAACAGTAATTTTGAAAACTGTGTCTGCTGGTCAGAATTACCCTGTGAACTGGCTGAAGAGATACATGAATAAAAGTACTGTTCCCGTGTCTCTTCGTACTTGAAACTTGACTATAGTGTGGCTGAAAACACACATGTTCTTTCTCACAGTGGGGAAAATGCCTCATGTCTAAAATGGTCAGACAACAGTCTCTTGTCTGTTCCATACTTATTACTTGCTTGACTCTAATAAGGTTGTTATTAAAACAACTCAGTTTAATGTCTTTCATGTTGTATTGACTTCACGTCAAATAATGTTTATATAAATAATCTTTGAGGCATGGGAAACTTGCAGGATGTTTTCACAAAGTCCTTGTAGTGTTTGTCTCAGGAATTGTGAAGACACATGATGACTACAGTAAATTCTAAATAAAATGCAAATTCATGAAAAAGAAAGGTTGGGATTCTTTCTTTCAGAGGTGTTTTGCACTTTATTTGTAACACTTATTTCCACCTTTAATCAGAAAACCTGTGCTCTTGGATACCCGGGTTTCTTCAGTTTTCATTATTAACAATTCTACCCACCAGAGATTTTCCTATTTTCTTCAGAATTTCTCCTTTTTCTTACTTTTCAAGGTTCATACTAAAAGCCTTCAACAAATCAAATACTTGTCAGCAAATTCTTTTATCTTCATTTTAAAAACCTGTCACCTCTGTTTCTGTAGAATGATATTTTAAACTAGTCCAGGAGAGTGATTTATAAGTGCAGAGACTGCTTTATTTGACCTCCTTCACCTTGAAAGGACATGTGAAAGGAAACAGAGATTCATCTTCTGCCATTTCATGAGCTCCCAAGCTCCTTTTCATTGAGAACAGGACATGATCATTTATCCTGAGTAAATTATTGCAGGTTGCACATGCTCTACTACCTCTATAATATATTGTGTTTTAACTTATGTTTTTCTCGATCTATATTAATGTTAGATGCAGTATCTGGTAAAAACCTTCATTTTTTCCTTCTTTGGTGACTTTCCACAGCATCAGGACTTGTTTCTGCCTTCATGATATTTTACTTTATCACTCGCATGGCCAAATAAACTAAAATAAAGGAACCTAGTTTTTTCTTTCAACCTGACAATCTAGATGGAAATTACACAATGGTGGAAAGGCAGTTCAGAAGTTTTCAAATGATATATCTCTAATATCTCGTGGCATCAGTAGCAACAACAGTCAGATGTAATGAGTCATGTCTTGTTAGTTTCAATGGAATAAGTGAGACTTCAGTCATAGGTGTTAATGTGTTCTCCCCCATGTAAAGTGTTAAACCATTTAATGTGGTCTGGGGTTTTAAGTACAGAATGTTTAGCCTGCTCAGTCACATGGCAGCTGCACTAGAAGTTCATGCCAAATCTGGGAAGTATATTGATTAGTATGTACAAAAACAAAACACAAAGCATTTGGAAATTGAAATCAAGTGGTTAAACAAGACCAACTTAATCAAAATCTGTCAGAGTACCTTTCCTAGACACGGGTTATTAATTTAGAATGCATTATGCTATCCAGAAATCCTTCTTAACACAGCAAGAAAGGCTTGATTTTCTTATTGCTCTCTTGAATCACGACTGTAGGAGTATAGATTGATTTGCTGCTTTTGAAAATAAATATAGACAGGAAAAGAAGAAAGGATAGGAGAATGGATAGCAAGGGAGGTGTAGCTATTGCTGGACTTTTAAGGCTACAAGAGAACTGTGTAGTCTTGAAAAACAGTTTGGAGTAGCCAGTCATCCCTGGTAACTGCTGGCCAGGAGCACAATTCCCACCTGCATGGGATATCCCCTGCCTGGCCAAGTCAGGTCTCCTTCCTTCCACTCATCATCCTGCATTGGTAGAGCAGCACAGACCAACTCTAAGGGTCATTAAAAGCTGAGTAGTAAAATGTGAGATCAAAAAATATAACTAGGAGGAAGAAAGAGACTCCAAGAACATGGAAAGTCAAAGCAGGACATCCTTTTTTTTAGCCAGTTTGTTGGGAACAGCCAACAGTCTTGTTTGATGACCTTGGTCTGGTGGAAATTTCCCTGTGGGGGAAAAAATTAACCAGTGTCTTTTCCTCAGGAAGTTCTTCAGAAACCTCTTCCACTATAATGGTTTCTGCTATTTTGCTTTTAGAAGGTTTAACAGGTGATGTGAGATCAAACAGACCATCCCTTCTATTCTTCATCCACCTGTTTGGGTCCACTAATTGGTCATTTCTCACTTTTTTTACCTGCCACAGCATCATACCACCCTTGATCCATAAAGGCAGACCTCTCAGAATGAATGATTGTTTTGGCTATTTCTTAACCCCTCTGCCACTTTTAACTCTTAGAGCTAATTGCAGAACTTTGTGAACTCCTACTGATTTCTCAGAAATTATTTCACAATTACAGTAGACATGCAGTCTCCAATTATCACACAGGTTGGGAGAAGTCAACAAGTAGGTAACAAATTGTGTTTCATTTCAACCAGGAATGCTTACTGGAATGTGAAGTTCCACTAGAGAAGTTAAATCCCCTAATAAGGCAGAGAGGAAAGAAAGGATTCTGTTCCAGCAGTCATGGCTAAATCTGGCTTACATTTCAAGAACAGACTTCAAAAATTTCACCAACCACTATAAAGTTCAAAACAATCCAGCCAGCCTTTTAGGCTGGTGAGTCTTTCTCCAAGGTAAATGTGTCCAGTGTTTCATAACACATTCTCTCAGAGATGGCAGTTAGCCACCTGACCTGGAAGTCAGTCTTATGAAAGGTTTTCTCCTCCTTAATTATAAAAATGTCCACACAAATTCATCCCTTGCCTATCATGCTTTTTCTACAATCCAGTTCAAACTGATTTATGAGTAAACGAACACATTCTTACTATAGTCAATATAGCTGTAGTTGACTGTGCAGTATCAACTGCTGCATTCTTGCAGAATCATTAATTTGATCTGATTTACACTGATGACATTCAGGGCTGTCACTCCTATGATATAGAGACTTGTCATTGCCAGCTATTTAATTTTGTATAGACATTACCCCAAATTTATTAGTAATGGGTCTTAAATGGCAATTCAGTCTTAAATTATGGGGGCAGCAAACATCCTTGAAACAGGCTTGCATTTATGTCTTGGATCTTGCAATTGGGCAGACTAGGAACACTCACAGGGAGAGCTGTAGCTGTTCAGCCGAGCTTTGCAGCTGCTTCCTTCAACTACAACCAGCAGACAGAAATATTCAAATTTCCATAATGTAAAGAAATTAAAAGGACTGGATCTAGAAATAAGGTTGGGTTTCCCTCTTGCTTTAATGCATGGGTTTACACAGACACAGATCAGTCCTTGCTGTTGCCTGCATGAATTTTGCTATTGACTCCAGTAGCTGTATGGCTGGTCTTCTCTACACTAGGGGGTGATTGACTAGTTATTTAATTAACTAGTTTAAGCAGCCTTAACAATAATCTCAGCAGTACCCAATGGATTTTCTGCTTTAAATATACTGTGCACTTCTCTATTTATAGTAAACACCAGCAGTGGGATTCATCTGTCCAAATATAGATTCTGCATTGTAGGTGTCTGTCTCTGAGTTAACTGTCTAGGCTCCCTTTATAGTCAAGGGAACAGGCCTTCTGAGGGCAGAGCTCCTCTCATCCCCTTTCCAATGTCTAAAATAGATTAAATGAATCACCTCCATTTAGGAGCTAGAGTAGGAAGGCCTATTTCTGTTCATTCACTATGGAGGGAGTCTTGACAAATGCCAATGGTATAGATGCCCACCCTGCAGAGGCTACAACACAGAAGGATACTTCCTGTCCTAGAGTGGTACCAAGAACCCTGTGGCCATCAAGCAGCCCCTATGTTCCCTCAGATGAATAATTTATCACCTTGCTGCCTTTCCATAGCCTCCATCTCCTACATGATTCATTGGGTATGTTTGGGAATGGTATTTCAGACCCACCCTTCTTGCTGGCTTTACTCTTCTTCCCATAGTTTCAACTCCATGGACTCATTTTACTGACAAGGAGCTAATGAGCTATTGAAATGAAACAGTGCTGCTCTGTAGCTGGTTGAGGAGATCATTGTTGAGCAATGTAACATGCTCTTATCCTTTGTCCCAGAGGACTGAGCAAACGTTTTGTGAGGCAATCCCATTTACTGCTGATGCCAATGCCAGGAAATGAACAATCTGTGTTAGCTTTTGACTTTTACAAACAATGGGCTGGATGCAATGCCCTCTGAAGTTACCAGGAGTCTTGTTCTTCCTTTGTTTTCAAAAGGCATGGGGTCAGGCTCAACAGTAGGAGTTTATTTTGCTTTGTTTTTACACTTAATGAGAAATAAAAGTTAAAAGCAGGTGTAGTTGTCATTATGAGTAGTTGGTCTGTACAGCGAAAGGAGAATGTGATTTTTAAACAAACGATGATCAGCTTTCCTATTTAAAATATTTCTGTACTAATTGCATATGGATTTTTTTTATCACACACACCCTAGTTTAAGGTTTATATAGATTAGTGGTCTCTGTGTTATAAAAATTTAGACACATAACAGTTTTGTTATGAAGTTCTTGTTATGCTTTTAAAGAGGAATTTCCAAAATACATACATGTATTGCTGATCATTCATTTGTGTAACAGTACTTTACAATCTGCCATGTAAATGAAAGGCTTCTAACACTCCTGTTTCCCTTTCCTCAATTTTCCTTCTCCCCATGAGAAACCTCCCTCTGAGGACCAGTAATTACCCACAGTATATTTATGTATGGGGTATAATGCACAGGCTTCTTCTCTCACTCGGAGTCTGAAGAAACTACTGTTACCCAAATCCAACCACCAATATTTCTAAAACATTAATTACCCTCAAAAGATATTTATGTAGTACAGCAAAGTTACTTTCCTTAGTTTAGAGGCAAGAAATTAAATTGTAAATTGACTTATCCGTGATTGTATGGACCCAAGAGCTGTCTTTCCTGAGGTTCTGTCCCATTCCCTGAGGCAGAGAACTACATGCTCTGTACACTATGGATATGTATATCAATTTATGGTTATGTTCACTGACGACACTCCCTACCCGTGATACGGCTGACTTGCGGGAAGGACTGGTTTGCAGGGACTCTAATCCATAGGGACAAGAACCACTTCAGCCTTTTAGATGATCATGGCAGCACTGAGGCTGAGCATGGAGCTGCAGCTGTGCACCTTCTGTGCAGATGGCACAGCTGCCTGCTAGGGTTTGGACTGTGCCTGCCACGCGACTCGTGCGTTTGTTCACCAAAAAGAATGTCCTGAGGTTACAGGAAGTGGATTGGTCTAACTGACTGCAAGCTCTCCTTCAAAAGGCTTTCTTATGTATGAAAACACATACAACATCTTAATAATCTAACATCATTCTTAAAATCTTTCAACATCTTTATTGTAACCTGGAGGGGTGATGGAGTAAACTCTCGTCAAGTTTGCAGATGACACTAAACAGGGGGAACCAGTTGATGCACTTCAGGGCAGGGCTACCAACCAGACTGACCTAGATAGGCTGGAGGAACAGGTCAACCATAACCTTATGAAATTAAGCAAGGGGAAAAGGAAAGTCCTGCACTTGAGAAGGAATAACCCTGGCAATGATACAGTCTGGGTACTGGCTAACTGCAGAGCAGCTAGTTAAGAAGGACCTGGGATGGTGGGGGCCAGTCAGGATGAGCCAGCAATCTGCCTAGCAGCAGGGAAAGCAGCATCCTGGGCTGTTTCAGCAGAAGCACAGCCAGCAAAGTGATAATTTCCCTTTACTCAGTACTTGTTAGACAACATCTAAAATACTCTGTACAGGTTTGGATTCCTCAATACAAGAAATCCACTAGTATATTGGAGCACATTCAGTGAAGGGCTACCAAGATGTTCTAGGCTTTGGAGCACTTGTCTGGTAGTGAGAGACAAGAGGAAATGGGGATTGTTCAGCCTGGAGAAGAAACAGCTTTTGATACATCTAACTAGCAGCCTGCCAGTTTATACAAGGAGGTGGCTCCAGAATCTTCACTGCAGCGCATAGTGGGAGGATGACAGACAATGGGCATAAACTGAGACAAGATATGTTTCAGGGTGGATATAAGGAAAAACATTTCCCTGTGTCAGACAGAAAAACAGCTTAGCAGAGAGACAGAGCAGTCCTCATCCTTGGAGCTTTTCAAGACCTAACTGGATAAACTACATAGTAATCTTGGTCTTAACTTTCAGGTAGCTTGCCTGAGAAGTAGGTAGGATTAGAGACATAAGGCTACTTCCAGCTTGAATTATCCCACAGTCTTATGGAACAGAATTGTCAGCAAGAGATTTTGTCTCTGAAAAACCAAGTAATATTTCCAAGTTGTGAACCTCGGAAAGGAGTGTAAGTGCATGCTAAAATCTTACAGCAGGCACGTTATACATCCTGCGCAGAGCAGTCCCTTCCTTTATGTAACAAATTTTTGCACAGTTCCTATTTTTAATTCTCATATTATCACCAGTCACCACTAACACAGGGAATGAGACAGAAGGAGTATGGACTGCCATGTTGCTTGTAATGGCTTTTGGATGCACTGCAGAGCACACAAAATTACTTCTGTTTATGGAGAGACATTCTGGCCTCTGCCTCAGTACAAAAACATGTGCTTCGCTTATGCAAAATCCTCACACATCTAAAGTAATTAAGGTTGCTATATTTCTATCTAGTATTTCACAGTCAGAAGTGTATGAGTGTGCACAATGTGACACACCACAGTGAATCTGACACACTGAGAGGTATCTGAGATGCAACTGAATTATTGTGCAAGCACATGCCATCTGTGCAATAAAAGGGAAGGCCTGCATATGGCTATTTACCCATGTTCTACTAGCCAGGCCAGAGGCCTGGAAATCTTGGCCAAATTGCAGTATTTATCTTTTTCCATTTGGACAATGAAATAGAAAAATTGACCCAAAGAAAAAGAGGATGGAGCAATGCAGATGTAGGGTATCCCTAGAAGAAATGTGTGAGGTCATCTCTTTCCATGATAGCCCTTACAATTTTAAGACATACCGCTTCTGCTGCACATGCTGAAGAAGTGTAACCACTCTCTTATCCAAGGATAAAAGTAAGTCACAGAACTACAGCTTTCATTTTCTGTTCTTTTCAGTCCTGGAATTGAACAACTGTGGGGGTGAATTGAATCCACGTTGGTGGGATGTGCCAATTTGAAACAGCCTCAGTACTATTTCCTGCCCTGGCTTTCCTGCATCAGCTTCTGCTGCCTGCTGCTAGGTGTCTTCTTCTGTTTGAGGGTAGCTGTTTTTCTTCAGGTCTGGTGGGAAGCATCACTGTAGAGCAGATTGAATTCCAGGCCTCAGAGCAGACCCAGCATCTTATGCTTGAAAGGGTTTCTTGGGCTTCCAGCACAGCATTCATCCACATTCATCCACAAGGTCAATACGCTGTTGGTTCAAAAAGTGAAAAGAGCAGTGATAAAGCTGATGAGTGGTTTGCAGCTTGTTTTCTTTATTCAGGTATTGTTTACTCTTTGACTTCCAGAAGCCTTTATGAACAGTTGTGAACCAGTAGCCTCATCCCACCAGAAGAACCAATGAAATAAAATAGGAGCAAAATGTGAAAGCAAGGAAGTTCTCACTGAGTTCTCTAGAATGCTTTGGGCTTGTCTATGCATGGGGTTTTGTGCTGATCTAACAAAACTGAATTGGGGTTGCATCAATCTAATTAAATCACTGCAAAAGCTGTGTAATCTAATCCTTTGTTTTGGTTAACACCTATGTGAAGAGACTGGTGTGTCTGACCCGACGATTGAGCCCTGGAGAGGCACCATCCAGACGATATTGCTGCCCATTGATTTATTCATTCCCGGGCGAGAGTAACAGCCATTCTAACCTTGTCGCTGTTTTTTCCCTATATGGATCTGTTTGGAGTTCTTTTACCCCATTGCTTTGGCCCATGGGCCGTTGGATCCCCCTGTACCCCTGTTGGTTTGTATTCCTGTTCATATTCCCAGGCTACACCCTCCTACCTGCCTACCCTCTGTTCCCATTGGCTCATGCCCTTAAACTCCTCCCTTCCGGTCCCTGCATAAATACCCTGTGCATCCTCAGATCTCCCTTCTTGTCCCTGGTTCCCTCTCAGAGTGCGGGCTAATAAACCTCACCTGGGATTTCCATACAAGAACTTCTCCTGCCTCCACCTTGTCATTCAGCTAACACCCTACTGCGTGTGCCACCAGCCCGTGCCCACTCGCCCGCCAGCCGGAGCTCTCTGCTACTCGGGGAGCTTACAGGAAGATCTGAGTGGCAGGCAGCTCCAGCCACGCTGCGACACCTATGCAACTCAAACATCTGAGCAACAGCTCAAAGACATAAAAAAAGACCCAAGCTCCAGTGCACTAATCTCAGTTTCAATTAAAGCCTAAGCAAGTATGAACTTCAAGAACCTATGCTTCACTGTAAAGCAAAGAGAAACAGAGAAAGTAGCAGATGTACTAAAAGAAAATAAACTATTGCCTACTAGGGACAGGCTAAACAAAATCAAGTAACTTTCAGGTCTTCTTCCTTCATAAAGTAGCACTAAATGGCAAAATCTATATTTATATATATATATATATGTATGTATTGCAAGCCACCTTTAAGAATGGAAGGAAAGTCTCCTTGACAATATTGTATGAGTCCCTTGAAGCTTTTCCAGCACTTCATTTTAGTCATCTGGAATACTTTATTTATACGTAGTAATACCTTTCAGAAATTCCCAGAGAAGTTAACCCACTATTACTCACATTGTAGATCCTTAGGGAGCAATTGAGTTGATGCTTTTGTACATAGTGACTCCTGCCATGCTCAGCTGTGCCAGGCTCGTGTAGACCATCAAAGCTTTTTGAATAATCAGCAAAAAGGGATTGTTTTCTGATTTTGCCAGTTGGCAGCTGACAGTGGCTCTAACAGTAAGTTGGCCACTCCTCCCCATTTCATTTTCCTTTGAGGATACTGAAAGGGAAGGCTCAAAGAACCCATGAGCACTAAATTAGCTGAGGTGGAGGTTATCTCTTGATTTTTGATTGCAGCAAAAACAGAACTGAAATCAGCATGGCTAACTCACTAAAAATCTCCAAATTATGGCTTCTGTTGATCTGCTGTGTAAATGAGGAGGGGGATCAGGAGCCTTTCTGTCTTACTCTCTTAAATACAGACTAACCAGAAGCCCTCTTTGTGCCCCCCTAAGAGTAAAAGTGGGACTGGGAATTAGTAGCTGGAACTGGCTCCAGCAAGGATATGTATTGCCCTTCTTCACAGTTGT
Source organism: Chaetops frenatus (assembly GCA_013400775.1). Classification (NCBI taxonomy): domain Eukaryota; kingdom Metazoa; phylum Chordata; class Aves; order Passeriformes; family Picathartidae; genus Chaetops; species Chaetops frenatus. Next base: position 61,308 of record VZTR01024990.1, read on the forward strand.
GTAGCTGCTGCTCTGTCTGCACAAGCCCCAGCTGGGTTCCCTGGAAGCATGCTGACCGTCTCATCTCTTTGAAAGCTGATTATTGCTGTGGTTGGGGGCATCCTTCCTTAGCTTGCCACTGCCTTCTGATGCTGCTGTTGCAGTGTACAGTTTGCTTTGGTACCAAGTAAAATTGTCTGTCAAACACCCCCACCAATCAGACACAAGTCACTAATCCAAGGTATTGTTCAGGCTAGAACTCAACCCAATCAGAAAGCAAGGCAGGAGCTTCAAATTCCCCGTGTATAAAAAGAAAACTGAAACTAAATAAATCAGTACTTTCTTTTTGCTGCTCCACCATGAGGTCTGCGTTCCTTTGGGATCCCCCAACCCACAGCTGTAGCCCAGGTTAGAGGAAGTCAGCAGCCTGAAGAGATAGCTTTGCTCCACACTCACTAAACACACAGCTGGTCAACTAGCTGGGCAGTGGATGAATAATTCCCTCCTGACCCAGCTGTGCAGCACGAGCCACAGCAGTAATGGACTCCTCCACAACACACAGCGCTTTCTCTGTTAACCCAGCAGTTTGCAAGGCAACATGGAATTCTTCAAAACCTTTTTCAATAATCTTCATCACCATCAATTTCATTGATTTCATGTTCACAAAGTACTTCTTTGACTCTGTCCTTATGTCCACAATTTTTGCTTGGTCACATCTGTGATATCTTTTTAGGTATGATGGAGTAATGGAGGAATAAGTGCAGTCAGAACTGTCTTCTGTTCCCATTATTTTGTTCTGACACACATCAGTTAATAAAGTTTTGTGCAGTTTCCTGACCCAAATCTCTTCTTCTGGCCCTGTTTTCGTTATTGTTGTGAGACATAATGTATGTATCAAAGTACCCTTGTTTTCACCAGAACCTTTATGCCTTTTCTTTTGCCGAATAAGCGTTTCTTCAGTCTATGACACCAATAATACTTCGGCAACTTTAATTACTTGCACATTACAAGTACAAGCACTTTTTGTTTTCTGGTTAACACATACACTCCCCTTAGAGCCTTTGCACATACGTGCAAGCAGGCACACATGCAGAGCTACATTGCCCTTCCAGTGGAAAGAAATTATCTCTGTTCATAGAAATTTTCTGTGTTTACTGAACAGACATCTTTAGGCTCAGTTATTACAACGCTCCATTATTTCTTTTGTTGCAGAATGGTAGGGCTGGCAGAGACTTAGGTAAGCCTCATTAAGCAACTCTTGCAGTATGTATAATCATTGTGATGGAAGTTACAGAAGTGTTTATGATATTCCTATATGAATCAATTAAATACGCAACTTAAAATGACTCACCATGGTTCTGCACCATTCACTTCCCATCTGTCTGACCTTTGTTCCCTGCACAGCCATGCATGGTCTCACATCCACAAAATTCTGAACCTAGTATATAACTGACAAGAATTCTGTATGACTTAGATCCATCACAAAGTGAGAGCATGCCTTAGGCTGCAAGGTGCATTACTGCGATTTCCAAAACACACTCACAAATCATCTCTCCAAACCATACAGAATATCATCCCTGGAAGTACTAGCATTAGTTATTCATCAGAACAGCTACCACCAAAAAGTTATGTGTCTTCACGGCTCACTGGCTTTATCTACTTATAGAGAAATATCTCATACAAAGCTCCACTGCCATCCTGCCCATCAGTGTATGCACCACTGCATACAATAAAGTGCACAGACACTCTTCACTCTATGGAGTTTTTCACCTCTATCTCTGGATGAGCAATGCCATGTTCTTAGTCACAACTAGAGATGCTAGGAGGGGCAGTGCTGTCAGTTCATTATGAATCCTTTCCCCCAGTGACCATCAAGGAAACCATGACTCACAGCCTATGCAAGCAGCGTGGCACACTGTGTTTTCACAGCACTTAGCTGCAGGAGCATTAATTCATCCCCATTTCCTTCACTATCCGGAATGGGAAGAGTGGTGATCCACTGTGGAGACAAATAAAGCCAGATTCAGCTGGGCAAGGTCAAGTCAAGTTATTTGGGCTATGACTAAGGGCTTGAAGAACGAGCAGAAATGCGTCGCTGACTGCACTTGCACAGCACAGCAGGACCGTGGCAGGAAGCTCTAAAGAGAGTCTGTGTGCTGCCAGTGTAATAATTAATTCCCTAAACTGCACTGTAATTCTGAGACAGTTGAGTAAGCATCTTAATGTTTCCTATGGAAAGAGGAACAAATTTTCCAAAAATTCCATGAGATGTTTTCCCGTTTCCAGCATTTTTAAGGTACAAAAAAATAAATATTACTACAGTGTGGTAGAAAAACAAAACAAAACACATGGGAACATTTTATACCTCTGTAGCACTGGTAATAATTATTACTTCATTGATAATCCACAGTCCTACACTCAATAACACCACTTGCCTTATAAATTAGATAAAAATTCATGGAGAATAACCCACCACCACTATAAAAAGTCTTACTTTTAAATAAAAGGGAATGCTAACTTAAGTAATGACTATGAGCACTCCATAATTATCATCGTTTTGAGAACGTATGAGCTTAGCATTTTTAATATCACCCCTTCACTTTCTGACACTCACATTCTCTAGATGCACAGTAGTAATGGTGAGGATGTTACAGTCCTACCTCCCACTTCAGGAGAAATAGAAGATACTCAGATTCCATGCTGCTAAGAGCCAAGTGCCACATTTGAAAACAATGTTGGCTAAAAATAAATTAAAAAAAAAAAAAAAAACTTAGAAAAAACAAAAATACTTTTTCAGTTGCAGGAGTTCTTTCATCTGTTTTTTAGCACAGACCCCAGCATGTTCCAGCGTAAATGAGGGATTAGCCAGGGGATGGAAAATGTGCCAGTGATAGAGATACCAGGAGCTGTTTATGCGAGCATGGCTGCTGGGAAAATGTATGTGCAACTACAGATAATTTCAGATTGTATTATTTATACATGAACTGGAGTTATTGAAATGAAGTTGCTACAGAACATACATTGCCCATCTCTTCTCTCACCAGTATAAGACCAATAATTATTTCACAGACATCAATTCCACTTCAAGACAGGCAGCACCTTGGGCATTGCTCACAAAACAAATGAGAAAATCAGTTGACTTGAAGATCGTACACTTTCGTCTGCACCTAACCTTGCATGAGAAAATCAGTAATAATACAAGGTATCTCCTGCAGGCTGAACATTTCCTGGCTCCCTGAGAAAGAATACATGTATAGTATTTTCACTGCTGGTACGTGTTGTAGTTATCAACCAAGGAAGAAACTGCCTTCATGCTGTGTTATCAGTATATGTCTGCATAGCTGTGCTGCTTCCTTATTGCTGCTCCTGCAGATTTCATCATTGCTTTCAAGTGTATGATTAAAAATGCATTATATTGGGGCTGCAAATTAATCATTAAGTTTGAACTGCAGTCAGACAACCCCTCCTAGTTTACAGTCACATAACCGTTCATTCTGCCAGGTATTTATTTCTTATATCGTTGAAGCTGTCTTTCAATGTCATCTAGGAACACATTCAGAAAAAAAACAAAAATAAAAAAGAAGTAAGTATACAGGGCCAGTTGGAACTGTAGTGCTGCAAAGACATTATGAATGACTGTTTTGGCAGACATGAATCCAACACTACTTTTCCCAAAGGAAGCAAACACTGAAAGCATGCGCTTTGCCTGGCCCACCTATAAGTCAACAACTTCCTATGATGATTCAGTAAGACTTACATCTGATGATTCACTAAGATTTACATCATCATCATCATCAGTGTTGTTATTTACACTGAGAGCTCTTCAGAGGAAGAATTACCTCTTGGTGTACATGTGCACAGCATCTGCCATGGCTGCCCCATCAGACCAAAAAATTGTATTAATTCTTAGTATGCCTTTCCAATGGCACATTGCTGTGTTTATCTGAGAAAAACAAGGGATGAGAGAGCAGGTACATGAGNCTGCTTCCTTATTGCTGCTCCTGCAGATTTCATCATTGCTTTCAAGTGTATGATTAAAAATGCATTATATTGGGGCTGCAAATTAATCATTAAGTTTGAACTGCAGTCAGACAACCCCTCCTAGTTTACAGTCACATAACCGTTCATTCTGCCAGGTATTTATTTCTTATATCGTTGAAGCTGTCTTTCAATGTCATCTGTAAGTATACAGGGCCAGTTGGAACTGTAGTGCTGCAAAGACATTATGAATGACTGTTTTGGCAGACATGAATCCAACACTACTTTTCCCAAAGGAAGCAAACACTGAAAGCATGCGCTTTGCCTGGCCCACCTATAAGTCAACAACTTCCTATGATGATTCAGTAAGACTTACATCTGATGATTCACTAAGATTTACATCATCATCATCATCAGTGTTGTTATTTACACTGAGAGCTCTTCAGAGGAAGAATTACCTCTTGGTGTACATGTGCACAGCATCTGCCATGGCTGCCCCATCAGACCAAGAAATTGTATTAATTCTTAGTATGCCTTTCCAATGGCACATTGCTGTGTTTATCTGAGAAAAACAAGGGATGAGAGAGCAGGTACATGAGTTCCATCAACAGCTCTTGAGAAACACATGAAAATATTTTGAATGTCTCTTCAGCAAAATAATTTCTACACATAGTCCCACATCAGCAGGTCAGTAGTTGCCTAGTACTGACGGAGTCTCCAGCTGAGCACCTTCATTGGGACCAGCCAATGTCTGTTGGGAATCTGCCACTGATTAGTGCTTTCATCTTGGAGGTCTGGTTTTATAAGAAAAATGTCTCTTTCCTATTCCCAGGGAAAACATCCTTCATGTAACTTCTGACTTAAAAACCTGCCTGCCTGACCAGCCAATGCTTTGAACCATGCCAAAAACCACAGATGTCACCATCCTCATACTGATTGGGCTATTTCTGAGCTGAGCTCACATGGGTCTGAGTTAATGCTTCCAGAATGGCCTACATTAGTTTGATGTTCCAGCTGACAGTACAGAAACTCCAGCAGATACCACTTGTTGTTCCTCACCATGCACAGAGTAAAAGCTGAGCATTTTTCCCTGGCCTCCATTTTAAGAAAAGAAGTTGGCAATGGTGATGAAAATTTTCCTAACAACTGAGCAGGAAATAATCTTTCCTCTCAGAGCTCCAGAAGGCACTGAAGGACTCTTCAAAATTTTCTATAGCTTCAGAGATAAGTGCCCAGGGAGCAAAATTCTGCAGTTCTGCAGAGCAGAAGGACAGGCTGGGAACAGCAGTGAAGTGAGACAGTCAGAATGGACACAGTGCATCATTAGCACTCATACACGTGCTTCCCTGATCAGCCATTTCCACAGAGTACAGAGATCAAGTGAACCATTAATTCTTCTCAGTAGAATCACCTGCATTTTAAAGCTTCATTTTAGTGAGAGATATCTAACAACACAAGAGCAAAATAAATACTGTGCTATTAGCAGTTGCATTAGATTAAGCAATTTAGTAATCTACTGAATTATTCTCCCATTCTTTTGTACTCTACTTAGGAAAGGGTTGCAAACATAAATACTGAGAAAGAGAGATATTGTACATAAAGTATAACTTACTGGCACTGTACTTAGAGAATAATATACAATAAATATCGCTTAATATACATTATTACTGGTAACAGGAATTTGCAGCTGTGGAAAATGTCCTGATTCCACAAATTTATGACACCTGTGCACCATAAAGTTGACTATATCACACTCTACCTTTTTATAGGTTTTCCTTTTTTTTTTTTTTCTCTTAAGATAGTCTTATCTTATACAGCTTTCCTTCTACAGCAAGTCACATAAATCAGGTTTCCACCCTACTAGCGAGTTCACAGCAGAGACACTTCCATGGTGCCAAAGGGAATCAGGACTTGCTTATTCATCTTAATGGTGTGTTAACTTGCCCAAGTTTGTCCATTGTAATGTTTAATTTGCTGTCCTTTTTTCTATAGTAAGGCAAAACGGGTGTATGCATAAGGAAAACAGACATAAAGTACAATATTCTGCTAGCTGCAAAATAACATGAAATACACATGAAAATCACAATTAAGAAAGCCAAAGTCAAGTAGAGAAACATGCAATCCTCACAGCAAACCAAGATTAGATTCCCTTTTCATTTAGTTTAGACTTTTACACATATTAACACTTTTTTTTGTGCTGAAATTCCAAGTGCCTTATGACAGGAGGAAGTTTAATGATTCATTTATTTCTATGAAGGAAAAAAAGCTTTCTTCTGCTATTTATAACTGTTGTAGTCAATCCCACTTGGCAGTGGGTAAGGCTGTATGAGATGTTCAGTGCTCCACTCTCATCTGGATCTAGTTCACCTCAGACCAACAGCCACCCTTGATTTTTGGATAGTTTCCTCTCAACTTTGAAAGAGAAAAAGGTAATAGAAAATTTGGAAAGAAGGGATCATAGAGTCATAGAAGCATGGAATAATTTGAGTTGGAAGGCATCTTAAGCACCCTACACCTAACCCATGGGGCAACCCACACTGGAGCAAGTGGATATGTCCTTAAGGAAGCTGCATGGATAGCCCACGTTGGAGCAGGGTCCTGGCATGACCTGCAGCCTGTGAAGGGCAGGTCTGTCCTGTAGGACTACAGAATGTGGAGATCCCACACTGGAGCAGGAGACCAAGTGTGAGGAGGAAGGAGCAGCAAAGAGAATCTCATATGGACTGATTGCAGCCTGCCATGCCCCATCCCCCTGCACAGCCCAGGGGGCAGGAGGCAGAGGAGCTGGGACTGAGGGAGTGAAGCTGAACTTGGGAAGAAGAGGGGTGAGGGTTAGTATTTTAGGTTTTATCTATTTTCCTCACCATTTTACTCTAATGTAACTATCATCAGATTAAATCAATCTCCCCCAGGTCGAGTCTGTTTGATTGTAATTGGTAAGTGATCTCCCTGTCTTTATCTTGACCCATGAAATTTTCCATCTTATTTCCTCCTCCTGTCCCATTCAGGAGAGGACAGAACAAACAGGGTAGGCAATTGGTGCTGGTTCAGATGAACTCAGCACAATGAATAAGAATTTTACAGTCTTGGAAGTTACAGCATAGATAAAGTTTAAAAAAGACATGTGGGAAACAGTTTAATTACATTAAACTCTGTGTTAAGTAATAAAGAGATGACCTTTCTGCCCATAACATATGAGGAGCTTGTCTCTTCACAGCAGACTTGTCCTTATTCTGTACAGTAGAAATCCATTAATAAAGCATCTACTGAATATTTCCAACAGTAAATTTCTGCCAGCTTTACTTCTGCTGAGTATTCCCCCTACTCGTCATAAAGTTGGGGGAATTTGGCCTTATTCTAAAAGCCACTACCTCTTGGGGTTATCCATTAAGGTTGGTAAATAAATGAATATTTTCCAGTGAAGCTTCTTGTATTAAATGCAAAAAGTCAAAATACTACACAGAAAAACAACATTTGCAATTGTTGTACAGAATATTCCTGATGGAATATGCAGCACTGGACTTCTCAGTATCACTTGATTTGATCTTGTTTAAAGAGCCAGACTGCAAAATGAAGTTGAGGAACATTAATACAAGTGAAGTTTAGGTGTATGGTAGAACACAGTTATTATGATTAAAGCTGGCATGTAATTCATACCAAAATTCAACATCTGGTGCAATTGTCACAGCCTACATGTTAATTAGGCATAGCCAAAGACTTAGGATTGATAATCATTCTGACCTGTAATACCTCAAGGACTATCAAAAAATGACAGATCATTGTTGCAAAAAAGCAAAGCAAACATTCTTCTATTTTTAAATTTAAACTCAATGTATTTATGCTAGTCTCATAACCTTTTGCTGGCATAAATTTTCACAAGAAACCAAACTGATAATGTTGAGTCCAGTGTGATCCTGGGAGTAGAATTTTAAACTCAGGCACAGTATTACTGCTCATATACTTCCATATTTGCAAACCAGAAGAATAGAAACAATGGTATGGGACTGCTTTAATCAGTTTATACTCAGATGTGAAAAATATCCCTGGAAGACTGTTTGCATTCCAGCCTCAAGAGTCAAAGACATCTGCACTAATATTCATCAAATAGAATAATGGGAACAAGCAGTGAAATCACAGCCTATTCACTGTCAGCCACCGAGCAGAAGGAAACGCTAAATTTCTTGTCATTGCTGGTGAGTGCCAGTGAAACACATTTGGATAGCAGGGAAAAATGTCCCACGATGCTATTGATCAGAAACATTAAAACAAAAAAACGTAGTTGAAGGTTTGAGGATTAATGGCAGCTGTCATAGCCCCAGCTTCAGCACCGTAGCTTGCAACATGTCGGTATGACATTTATAGTAATGACTGAGAGTACGTGTAGCATGACCTTTACTCATCAGCCAAGAGTAGAATAATGAACACTGTTAAGGACAGCAGAGCTATAAATCAATTATGCTCAGATCAAAAGTAAGATAGCCATAATATAAAAGGTCATTTTTTTTTCAAAGGAAGAGTTCTGAATTTCTTTATTTCTGTTGTTTTCCATCCTTAACCTGTATTTTGAAATTATCATTACATGATAAAAGCATAAAATTTCTACTACATAGAAAATAAAGGCAATTCAGCCAGAAATAATTTTCTGTTATGCAGTGGCCCTTTCTATAAATTGTCTATGGTTGATTTTATCTTCAGTGTAAGGATTACAAAAATACTGAGGAAATGTAAGGCCATGTCAAAAATTCTCATCCAGTCTTAAGGGATCTGTTGTCATTACTGTTATAATCTCTATTTCTATTACTTCTCTCTGCAGCATCTTGTGAAAAGCCTGTGTATTCCAATGGATCTGCAAACACTGAAAGTTGGAGTAATTGGAAAAATCAAATACTCAACACTCTTAACTTTGGTAGAGGTGCAATAGTGTAAAACTGGGAGCAAAAAAAGATGAATAAGCATTTTCACTTTATTTGGGAGAATTGCACACAGCTATTTGAAATCCCTGCTGCCATCACTAAAGCAGAGTTCAGAGGAGGCGGGAGACATGAGGGCAATCAAATTATAATAGAGGCCTGCTGTTATTGGATTAATACTATAGTAATTATGGATGTTTCCTTCCAAGCTCACATATATATGCAGCCTACAGGCCTTTATTCCTTATCTCCAGAAATGTCTATCGAGTGTCCCTCCACAATATGACTGGAGTGCTAAACACAACCTTTTCCCTGCTCATAGTTCCTGATTTATTCTTTCACTCCCAGCATTACCTCCAGTGCTTGCCTTAGGTTAATAAGTGTGCCATCCAATTGTACTAAAGGATTCTAAAGGAGCTAGCAGGAGACAAATATCACCATGGCATCGAACTGCACCTCCTTTTTCTTGAAGAAAAGGATTAGTAAGATTGTACAGAATAGGTGGGAGGGGTAGACTTAGCAACAGGAGTAATACATTGTCTGACATCCTGAACTTAAATAAGGGGAATTTTTTGAGAACTCAAGACTTAAAGAAGCACCTAACAACACATTCCCATTTGTGTTCACTTACTGTCCACAAAGTCTTAAACACGTCTATTGAAAAGAAAACAGTTGAAGGGCTCATATAAGCTATTCAGCTGTGACCTGCAGTAAGAAACTAAGGAACAAATATTCTTAATTCATGCAGCCATATATTTTCCCTGTTCTATTATCAGTCTCCATGTTCTCTTTTCAAATATAAACGAGTTTGTCCTGCTGCATGCTAGACCTAAAAATGTATATTTTTCCTTCAGATAAGAAATTTGGCCAGGGAAACAAACTCCTGCATTCAACCTCTTGCTGAACAAAGGGCTCTGAACAAGGGAACTTCTAAGCCTGATGTAGAAACACTTGATAACTTCCTCAGAACAAATACCCAGATTCTAAGGGAAACATCCAATTAACTTTCTTTATTAACAAGTATTGACTAAAAGCAAGCCTCTAACAGCAAATTTTCTTTATGTGTAAGATAGTTAAAACCTGAAATTACATCTAGATTCAATTTTTTTTCTGTCTTTAACATATACAGAATATCATCCTTTATGAGAGTGGTGAATATCATATGAATATACAAATAGCTTTTTAAGCTTTTCTCCTGGTGTCTATCACTGTGGTGTGTCATGCAGCAGTCCTGTCTAGAGAGTAAGGCAGGGACTTCTGCAGAACTGACTCCAGAAGTGAAGTGGAAAAATTATAAAAATAGACAAAAGGCAATAATTCTGTAAATATTATCTACTCAGCATATTCAGCCTTGCAAAATTTGCAGAACAGCTGCAGATATACTGCAAGTTGTAACAACCCAGAAGTTTTTACTCTATGGATTCATGAACTGAGAGCACTTCGGTATTTGATACTTGGAACTGACTTTGTTCTGTGACTTCTCACAAAACATTTTTCATGCATTGATAGGAAACACATGGACTTTATAACTATTTAGGGATAATGGAGGCTTTCACGTGTTAACAGGGCAAAGTAGTGAGAAAAATGGAGAAAGGAGCACTTGTCAGAATGAGCCAACAAAAAACTTTGTCTTGAAAGTATTTATATGAGAAATTGACTTCACCCTCTTGCAATTGATGCTGATGATGTAAATATTCATGGGGAAAACTAATAATTCCAAAAAGGCAAAGAATTTCAGACATTCAAAATTTCTGATTTTAGTTTTCATGATACTTAGAACAGATTTATCAGAAAGTGCAAGAGGAAACTCCAGAGCATTTCTGAGTGACCAAAGATTATGCTTTCAGTTCAGCCAATGCTGACTTTTCATGACCCCACCTGTGGTTGGCAGAGGGCAATAGGTACCATCTATCTCAAACTCTTATACTACGGTGGGTCAGGTTGAACTTTGAAGAGGCTGAAGGAAGTTTAAAGGAGTAAGTCAGACTAAATTCCTAGCTTCTTAGCTCCTACAATTGAAGAAATCAGACCTTATTCTAATAATGTTTCAGCAGTTCTGCTGGTGAGCATCCACTCTCAATCAGCACACAGAGAATATCCAAGCTCTAGGAGACAACCCTTGTGCTTAAAATAAGAATGTTGCTCTGACGATCTGACCACAGCAACTTAAAAATGTGATGTGTGCTATCATGATTGTTTTTTAGGTCGTTCCCATTTCATTCATGTATTTTTAAACAAACTAATGCATTTGGAGAGCAAATATAAATACATAAAGCCAAAACCAAGCTAAGTGTTTCTTAGAAGGCAATGTCTCATCTTGGCAATTCAATCTTTGTAGAATTATTCCTATTGTTAATTTTTAGATTAGATTTATATAAATTACATCACATGGTTTAATAAAGCCATTTATTTTATTTTTTTATCCTCAGAGTATTTTCTTTCATTTCAGTACTCTGGAAGTGCTGCTGGTGCTCTAAAGATCTTTGCATGTCTTATTTCTAGAAATTCTTGTTTTTAATCAAGGTTGCTTTTTAATAATAAATTAAAACTATTTTCCCTCGTGCAAAAAGGACAGTTTTTGAAAACAGCCTCAGTACTTACCACTGCCATTGTTGTAATATTTACCATTTGAAGTGCCTGACTCTCAGTGCAACTTAACAGCTGCCTTCATATGCCTCTTATTTCAATGGTCCTTTACATCATGGAAAGATGGTAAAGTTCCCACGTTTGCCAAATGGCATTTCAAGTGGAATATGTGTCATTTTAAGGTGAAGAACAGGGTCTTCTACAGAATTTGGTTTTAGTGCAAGGAATTTTAGTGTTTTACTTTGAATTTAGGGCAAATTGGACCTATATTAAAAGTCCTATTGGACTTTTCACTTAATGGACAACAGAGCTGTCATAGAATATCAGGATTTGACATTAGTCCACAGCCACTGGGTGTACAGTCCTGCAAAGGGAAGACCTCCCTCTATCTGTCCACAGTTTGTGAATTAGCTTCCTGAACAGATCACCCAGACAACTGCATAGAAGAATAATGGACCCAGCTGGTGTTCAGAAAGTTTTACCAAACAACCTGTTAGAAGATTCTGTTAACAGGACCACCCACATGACAGGGATGCTCTGAACAAGCATCTGGAATGCATTGTATTTTAAAAATATTCATGAGGAAGGAATGCATCTCCAATCCAAACAAGTACACAGACAAAACATTGTCAGTACCAGTAAAAGGCACTGGTTCAGTAAATTTCCCTGAATCTAGATCTCAGGGATTTAATGTCTCCAGTAATCTCGTATTTCTCAGACTTCCTCTCTTTACTTGAGAAGGAGGTGCATAGCACTTCTGCAGGCTTCCTGACTACACAGTGCTGGAACTGGCTTCCCAGATCTCTGGAAAATCCATGGATTCTGTGCAAGGACGTGGAATGGAGCAGTCTGATTCTAAAAGAACAGCTGTTTGCTCATTCTTGGATAAAAGGTCTTTGGGGAAGGAGTTCTTTTTGATCAGATGACAGATGGCTGCATTATGAGATGACAGAAGTCCATTCTCTCCCAAATTCTGACTTTGTCTGTAGGTGGTGCAGCTCACTCCAAACACCCTGTTTTTATCCCGTGTGGAGTTCTGTCAACCTCTGTGCAGCTTTTGTGGCTGAAGCACACGCTCTGTGAACCTCATCCTTGGTAATCAACACTCACCAAGGTCTTTGGGTGTGTGTAGAAGACACTGGTTTATTAGGTTACCCCTGCTCCATTTCAACACTTTATGCACTTTCCTTTCTTTGGATACCACCATTTCATCTTCAAAACATTTATTGTAAATCTAAGGTAACTACCATAATTTTCTAAGAAAGCCAGGAATCCCTTATCAATCCAAGTATGTCTGCCAATTATATGACATCATCTACGCAAGCTAGGAAGCTTAACTCTCTGTCTCAGGACCCCAAACAACAGAAAGTTGTGGACTGGATCCAACCTGTCAGAACAATTTTAATCTAGCAGGTCATTGCCTGCAATCCACTTATCATGGGCCCTTCAGATACAATTTGGGAGAAGAATAGAGGCTGGTCCCGAGTTTGTTACTCTCCAACCTCTTCTTTCAAATTCTTTTGAGGCTGAAGCGACTGGATTGTCCTTGCCACAAGGAAATGGTGTAAGTTTTTTTGCATCACATAATTTGCATAACCTGTGACAAAAGCACATATGAATGTCAGGGAAAAGAACAGGGACATGGATGTTTTATGAACATCCATGCAGCTGGAGACTCCTAGGCATGAGGTCCACAGCTGTGTCTCCATTTTGGTCATATCATAGACCTGCCTGCAGATGCAGGGCAGAGGAAGCATTGAGGTGTGCAGTTCACATAAAATGGAAAAACGGCTCTTCCAGCAGAATGTTTGAGGAACATTGGTCATCCAGTGTTGCACACTGGACTTCATCATGGCTGGACAAAGAGAGTGACAAAGAGCAACAGCAGCTCTATTATTTCTGTTCTATTAGCCTTTGGAATGAAACATTGCTCATTTACCCGTCAGTTCTTATGAGACTGCAAAAGGCATTATACACACCTTTTAGCATTGTTGTTACCTTATCTAGGGCCCCAATTAGTCTGATTTAATCACTTTTCATAGTGCTCCCTCTTGGGCTGTACCTAATGTCATTATAAATTTTGTGCAAAAAATAATTAGATTTTTTTTTAATAAGGCTTTAACCCCTATTCTTACCTTTTTCTGGGCCTCTGTTAAAACACAAATATTCAATCAAGACAGTTTTAGCCAGGCCATACTGCACTGTTTTTCATCTCCTCTTACTTATAAAGGTGGTCATAATCTGTTCACAAGTACCTTTAAATTATTTTTCTAATACTGTAGAAAATTTTTTATTTATTAGTTATTTGGATTGGCAAAAGATTCTTTCCTCTGAATGTCTTCTAAATACTTTGAATTCCAGATGTTTGCTCCAGATGCTTCTGGTGCCTTGGTGGTAATGTCATGTGCAGCTTTTACACTTTTATTTACTTCAGTCTCGGCTCTGTTTTTTCTATGGATGAAGGAAGATTCAGTGCTGAGATACTTTGCTGTGCTGAGAGCAATACCATCTTGCCTTGCAAGCTGTCTTCTCTCTACTACATGCCCAGAATGCATGTGTCATCAGCTACAGGGAATATATGTTTTCAAAACAATCCCTCTACCTGCAGCACCTCTCCATGGCTTGTCAGGTTGCTGTGAGCCATCCTAGCACAAGAAATATTGGATCCGTTTCTTTTCCTGTTTAATTCAACCACCAAGGGGAATGCTTTTCTAGATAGTCTGAGGTATTTTCAAGTTGCTCAGCTTCTCTCTCCCAAATCTTTGGTTGTGCTGTCTTTGTGATCCCTTCACTACTTTGATCATGCTTTTCTTTGCCAGCAGATTTGGCCTGTTTATGCTTTTCTTGTAACATTATATTTTGTTGTTTTTCCAGCTTATCTTTGTTTATGACTTCCAATAACTTCCTCTGAAGTATTTAGTATCACTTTCTCAAATATTTCCCAGATAAGCTATAGTGAGATTTCTTCATCATCCCAAAGGAATAGCCTGAAATGCACTCTCAGCTTCACCTTGCATGACTCCTTTGCCAAGCAATCTTAGCACTTACAAAGGATCAGAGAGATGGCAACACCCAATCATCTTTCTGGGGCGTATCTAACTCTTTCCCAGAACAGGAGAGAACAGACCAGTTCATGTTCACAACCACACTGTACTTCTATAGACTGTAGCATGACAGTCCATATCTTTAACTAAAAATAATGTGTCTGATGTGGTTTTTTGAGTGATACTGTGTGTGACATTCATAACCTGGCCATTCATTGACTTTCTGTTTTTCAATTCAGCAGTCATGTTTATACCATAAACTAACAGATTCTGAAAGCTTGTCTAGACTGTGGTTTTATCCATCCTTCTTCTCTGAGTCTTCTGCTGCATTGTTTGGTGTCTGCACCAAAATATCATACCTGTGCACCGTTTGGAGTACCAGCTGTCAAACATGCAGTACCAATTTGCCTAAATGTCAGTTTCCAGTGGCTCACTGAGGAAATTGTACTGCTCCCTACCTCTGTAGCAATGCTGTTGACATGTTTTTCTTGCCCACTTGTCTATCTGAAGTTGGAAAAGTGTAATTTCATATTGTCACCTCTCCTCTGTTCTGTTTTGATAATTCCTGTATTCTCTAAATCCTATTCCATGTTGGCATGTTATTGTAATATAAAACAATGTTGTACAACTGATGGCAAATGTTTACAGCTTTAAGCCAAATATTTTGACCTCTTAAGTGTTGCATTTTTTCTGGTTCTAAATTGCATTTTGCAAAAACCATTCTGTTTCTACTCTGAGTCACACCAGAACAAATGAGGAAATGTCAGAATCTCTTAAAAGAAATAAAATGCAGGGTTTTGACCAGATCTCCTAAGTCACTGACATAGACAAAAGTATATCCTTACAGTTCATAAATTTATATACAAGTTATACTGTGATGGGTAGTGAAGCTGAGAGAGTGCTGCTGTCTCATTGTGATTCTAATGTTTATGGCCAAGAAGCCAGTGATGTAGCAACTTCCTGCGATGCCAGTCTGGTCACAGCAGGCTCAGTACTGCCAGATTTACTACACAAAATCCTATGGATTTCTGTGGGCTCACTCTCCAGTGAGTGTCTGAGGAATAATGAAACTATGCAGAAACTTTGCCTTTGAGGAGCCACCATGATGTCTCCCTGACAAGATAATTCTGCTTACTCCAGTTCTCCTTCCTGTTCTAGAAGAGACAAGGGGGATACCACACTCTTGCATCCCATGAATTGCAAACTGAACCTTACAATTTTTTCATCAGAAGCACTGCCTTTCTATAGTAGGGAAATAAAGACACTTGCCTATATGTAGACTAAGCATCAGAAGTGGGACAGAGCATGTTCTGGAGTCCTGACCCTCTAATTTTCCACAATGGAGACTTGGCTGGGTTGGAATGCTCTATTCGGGCCTATTACAGTCACATTCTCTTCCCACTTCCATTGGGAAATCAGTGGTTGGGAAGGATGGTGTCTAGATCAAAAGGTTACATATATTCTAAAATAAGGCCAGGATGCAGCCAACACATGTAGCTGGACTTGAGATTTATGACTCAGATTTAAAAAAAAAAAAAAAAGACGGTGTCTGCAGCATTTAGCATTTTTGTCATTCTGAAAATGTGGAAAGGCTCCTATTTCTATTGATCTCTCAGCAATCCCTGGAGGGCAGTGGGAAGACTGAGCTGTTTGTCCAAGATACCATCAACCACGTGAGGCCCTTTGGGGAATGAGGTATCGAGCAGTCTGAAGGCAGAATCAACCTGACAGCAAGGAGTGTTTGAAGAGTTGTCACTTACTTCAATATCAGATAGTAGAGAGTTATATATGAGCCAGCAGAAGTTTGTATTCAGTCTAAGGATTTGATTCTCCTCTCACTTCAATGGAAGTGTAGAGAAACCACTAAGAAGCCAATGATGTATAAAGAGTATAAAGATGAAAAACAGAGCAGGAGGTATTCTATAGTTTGTGGGCCCTGATTATCAAATCCACAGTACTACAGCATGACAATTTCATTAAATTCAACATATCAGCATGAACAAAACAACAGAGAACCAGATCTAATAATGAACAGACAGTGACCTGAAAACCATTCAGGCCAAACTATGTTTTCACTGAGAGCAGTGAAAAGCCAAGCAGAATGCCATGGATTTCAGAACTTGGCCTTAAGTCCCAGAACCAAGAGACAGTGAGTCATTCACACATGCCAGGTGCCATTCTCCTTGTACAGAAACAGCACATGTGCTGGAGCTGTTCTTGCTGAAAAAGGACACAGTAGATCCAGGTGCTTCACCAAGAAGTACAACAGCAGTGTCTGCATCTGACACATGCAGCAGTATTAATATGAAGACAAACTACAGGTATTTTCTTCCAGGAATGAAGAAAATTTATATTTAAATCTATATTTAAATCTAGGAAAAATGGCTAAAATGTCGGGTTTTTAAAAAATCAGAGGGAGTTTAGCCACTGGCACTTTTCAAGAGTGGCATTTCATGAAGATGTTTCATGTCATTTGCATCCAGATTTGAATTCTGCAGGTTCTTTTTTTCATACTGTGCCTTTCATACTGAAGCTGGAGGGAAATCTCTTTAAATAAACTTGCCAGAATTCAAGGCAATGCACCCTGGCCAGGGCTTTGAGGATTCTGCTGCTGATGGGTTTGCTGCTAGAAAATTGGTGGGCAGAAACATTGCCTAGAGAAATGTTCACACTGTCTGAAAGGAAGTTCAAAGAGAAAAAAAATCTGTCCCCAAAGCATTGTTGCTGGAGAGTCTGACAATAAGTGGGTTTCCCCTAGAGTAGCCTTTATTTTTGAAGTCTGGAATAGCAGTTCAGTACTGTGCACAGCTTATCTTCAAGGTAGACCTGAAATAAATTACTTGGTGAAGCATAGGCCTGGCAAACCAAATCGTTCAGCACTAAATACTTAGATTGGAAAATACTATTACTTAGGAACTTATTTCTAGTTATCAATCTCTGTATCATATATTAAAACCAGACAATCCTCCAGCAGACAGATTAAACTCTGACACTCCAAAATGCAGGTGTAGTCTACTCTCCACATGCGTGGGAAATACGTCTTACAAACAAGAATATGAATGGTATTATGATAGCAGGGCTTGCTCTAAGAGAGATATTATCATACAGCCTTGTTGTAATGGCATCTCCACGACAGGGGAAAAATAGGCTTGGTATGAATCATGGTCCTTGAGAGTAACATCAGCTCTACCTCTGCACTCAGCTGATGTATCTCCCATCCATGAGTGTTTCCACTTAGGAGGACTGGGATCAAGCTATAATCTTGTTTTGTTTATAAGACACTCTCGGGATGACCACAGTGGTGAGCAAACTAGTGTGGTGCAAGAACACTCCATCAGGTAAAAGGTACTTCCTCACTGAGAATAGGCTGGAAAGCAAGAAGCAGTGCTGGAGGAGAGAGCACAGGACTTGTTCTGCACCATCCTCCAAGAGTCACTGGTAACCTCAATAACTTGTGTTTCAGGAGAGAAACTCCTGGGTTGTGTATTGAACTGCATTTGTAACTTGAACCAAGCCATTTCTTTATTTATTAATTTTACACTTCTGTTTCAGTAGATGATGGGGATCCATCTTCCATCCCATATTTTACAACTGCCACTTGAAGTCTCCCTTGGTTCCCTTTTCTTCAGTGATAAATACCAGTTTGTCTTTAGATCCAGGATAGTGATATTATATAATAGAGCTACACAAGGAGAAAAAATAGCTTCCGTCCTTTTTTCAGGCATCCCTCCCGTGTTGTCTGTATGAAGTACAGATTGAAAAAAGGCTCTGAATTCAGGGTATTCTCTTTTAGTACCACATATAGGTGAAATTATAACAACTTAATTTATTTACCATGACAGCTAAGGGACGGGAAAAGAAAAGACTATTTTGTGTCTCTGCTGTCTGAAAATGTATGTAATGAAGAATCTGACAACACCAGAAGACCTTTTGCTTTATTCCGAAGCATTGACCAGAGTAGCCCCAGATAACATGCTTACAATCAAAACTTCCATTATTGGGATGACACATTTGTGCAAAGTGAATTTTGAAAAAAAAATCTTGCCTGATACTTTTCACAAAATCAACTTACTCTGGTTTTACAACTATTTACAGTGACACTTTTAATAAATGGAAAACATCCTCTGAGATTATTTTTCACAAGAAATAATTGTCCAGAACTTTTGCTGCCTTCCATGACCTTGGCAATGAATGCAATGACAGGGAAGATTCCTCCATGACAGCTTTATATCTTAGGATTCATAAGGGAGATTTTTGTAGTTAAATCACCTGAAAAGCAATGTTTCACACTGGAATCTAAACTATTTGTCAAAAGTCAGAACAGGGAGTTTAATTTATTTCTGCATTGGCCAGCAATGAAAACAACTTGATCTGGGGCAGGAAAGGGTGAGATCTTAATTTTCTCTAATTTTTTTTCCCCTTTAATTAGGTAATTAAGACCTCTACTATCATTTCAACAAAATGGATGACCTTGCACCTAAAGATAACTGCTGTTT
The DNA here is from genome assembly GCA_013400775.1 of Chaetops frenatus. NCBI lineage: Eukaryota > Metazoa > Chordata > Aves > Passeriformes > Picathartidae > Chaetops > Chaetops frenatus. Next base: position 80,301 of record VZTR01024990.1, read on the forward strand.
CAAGAGAAGGCAACACTCTTGACCCCTGTGAGACGACTGTCTGCTGGCTCTAGATGGATTTCGATTCCAAGCTTTCCTCGCCCTTTTTTTTTTTTTTTTTCCTGAGTACTAAGATATATTTTCCTTACAATAAGTCTTTATGAAGTAATTATTGACCAAAAACTAATTCTGATTTTGACTGATTTACCCAACAGGTCTAATTTCTATAACAGGAAAAATGACTATTCCAACTGGGCTGTGACAACAAATGAATAAATTCAGAAAAGATGCATCATTCTTCTAAATGGATCAGTAAGAAAAATTTACTTGATCTCACATTTATACTTCCAGGTCCCAAACTTAAGTAGGAACATTCCAGCATCAAGAGACTTATAACTCAGTAGCAGTTCCAATCTTCATTTTTCAGACATTTGCAAAGTTAATTTTCAATTATGTCATGACATATATAGATATTAAATACATATATTCTTAGGGGATTTTTGCCACCAGCTCTGTGGAAAATGATGTTGGACATCACCATGGCTAATCAAAAAATACTCAGCTAAAATTTGAGAACTCAGATTCGACCCTTTGCTTAAAAAGACTTATACTATGGCTAGGCTCTTGAATTAGGGTTATGCATATCGTCAATTAATGCTTAAATAAAGACTGCAAAGAACTGGCATTTTTAAGCATATTTGTGATATATGGAGCACTGAAGACTTATATGTCAATTTTGCATTGATATAAAATCCTGTTCCATCTTATTGAAATCAACTGGGATTACACAGCTGTAAATTCTTACAGAATTTTTTCCGGTGAGTACATCATATCTAATTATCCCGCTTTACCCTAATTATCTTTAATCTGTCCTGTTTGGAGCAGCAGTTAAGAGGCACTACAAGTGGATTCCAAAGGCGTTAAAGTAAGAATTTACACTGATACTTACATGGCTTAAGGCCCAATTACAGTTTTTGTTCAAGAATTCACACTGCATTAGAGTAATGTTCAGTAATAATGTTCTACCCCACACTTCTTGAAAATTCCAGTTAGGAAAACTGTTGTCTTGGGCTAGGCTCGTCGCAGTTGCAGGCTCACCCTGGCTGGGACAGGCTTGCTCACCAGAAATGAAACTGTCCCGAAGAGGAGGGAAGGGGGGCTTAGCAGACAGGCTTGCTCATGGAAGAGAGGACGGGAGAACGTGTGGCTAGCTACAGATATCCACGGCTGGGAGGGCACCCGGGCCCCTCTGGGGGCAGGAGGAATGTTTGGTTTCCTCCTTCCTCTGCCTGTCAGATCCCCAGTGTATGTACTGGGTGCTCCGTCTCCGGCAGTGCCGCTGGCTGAGGTCGGGTCATTGCTGCAGAGCATCCTGCGATTGCCCAACCTGTGCGTGTCACCGGCTCCTTCTCTTCCTGTGCTGTCTCCTGTTCAGCAGTAGCTGTTCGCCTGGCACCTGGGGAGGAAACCCTGGAAGGGTTTCCAGCAGGTACAAAAGCAGAGCCTGCGGACATGGCGAAAAGCAATGTACTTATTTCTTCTCTCTTCCCGGGGAAAAGTAATGGGAAAAGTATGAAGCCCGGCTGCTTAGAAAGCTCGCTGGTATGGTGGGGGTGCCAGAAATAGGTGTTTGCTGGCTATTATAGAAAGATTTACACACCTTTTACCCCCTCAAAAGCATTGAATTTCAGTGTTAACAGGCTTATTCACATTTTCCCTCTAAAGCATTAAATGATCCATTATTAAAGGAAAAGTATATGGGACACAAGTCTAGTTCACCTAAAAAATTGCAAGGGAGTAATCAACAACAGCTGCCAGCTCAAGCCAAAGGAACAGAGGCAGCAAAATAAACCAGCAGGAAGAGAGACAACAATCCAGCAGACTTCTTATGAAGAGAGGTACAGAAAGAAGACTGAAACATGCCTGGAGACAAGGACGTTACGGTGGTTGAAAATAAGATTATTTCATATCCCACTGCTGTAGCTGACAGAAAGTAAAGGAAGAAAAAAGAGTATAAGAAGTAGTTCACACCCCAAGTAAGAATACCCAGGCTTGCTATGAAACAGAGGCTTTATGTAGCACAAGTTTAAGGCACATTTTTGTACTGCAAATGGATGTACTGGACTGCTTTGCCAGCAACTGCAAGGTGAGATTAGTGACCTCTTTGACTGTAGCAGAGTTGTGGGGGCAGCTGGAACATGCTGTAAGCTGTCCCCTCAACCTCTAGCCACTTTTCTGGGTCTTTGTGATGTGATACAGGCACAAGGAAAAGTCTCCCTGGAGCCTTCTCTTCTCCAGGGTGAACAACACCTTTGATAAGGGTTTTCTGGATGGTGCCATCTGGCTGTCATCAGCTACTGCTCAGTCATATGCAATTGTCAGAATATATCCTAGGACAGCAGAATTTTCTATTCCATCTAGTTCATGCTTCATAATACCAACTCTCTCCACCTGTCTTTATAGGAGAGGTGCTCCAGCCCTCTTCATGACCCTCCTCTGGAATTGCTCCAGCACAGTCATGTCGTTCGTGTGCTGGGGACCCCAGAGCTGGATGCAGTACACCAGGTAGGGCCTCATGAAAGCAGAGTCGAGTCATTTCCCTCACCCTGCTGGTTATTCTTCTTCTGATGCAGCAAGCAATCTTGAAGAATAGAAAAATGTAGCCTAAAAAAAGAGAAAAAAAAAAAAAAAAAGGAAAAAAAAAAAAAAGCAGAAAAGCTATTGAAAGTAAAAAGAAAATATAAAGGACATGCCATTTCTGAAGACTGATACTCCTGAAATGTTTTCAGGTCTCCAAAGAAACCTCAGGTCACCTTATGCAAAAATAATGCCCAAATAAATTGCTTGTTTAACAGAGCTCTGCCATGGAAAGGGGAAGAGTGCTTGGGAGCAGCCACTGTCACCTAATTGTGGAAATCTAAGAAAAATAAGATTATAAGGATAGAAGTAAAGTATACAGTAAAGAGTGATCTTCCCCTTATGACAATCCTTTGCCTTCTGACTATAAACCATTTATGAGCTTTCTGTTCCAAATCTGCATTCAGATAACATGTTCCTTGCCCTGTGAATGTGTCTGATCCTTGTTTAATCCAGTTCCACATTTTCAGTGGTTAAGCTTTTTGGAGTGAGATGATTTCATCAGTTTACCTTATGATTCTGATATGTAATGCAATCACAAGCAATTAGAAAGCACCAGGAACTGATTTCAGCTACAGCTCAAGATACTGAAACTACAGTAAGGTGATGTGAGGTTGTTGTACCTTTGTTGTCTATGGTTGGAGATGATGGCAGCCAGCAATTCACTCATTCAAGATGAGTGAAAGCCCATAATCAAAATCAGCATCAAGTTTTCCTCAGGAATCTTTTGGTTTTGTTTTGTTGCAATTGTTTTGTTTTGATTTTCTCTTTCAGTAAGCAACAAGAAATGAGCCCTGTATAGAAAACCACTACATGTATCAGATGAAATGAGCAGGAGATATTTTTCAGAGTAGGACAACAGTGGTTGTAGACAGTCAGTGGTAGACTTCATCCCCGCAGTATGTTCATATTTGCAACAGAAAGCTTCAGCCAGTCCAGTAAAGCACTGCCAAAGGTAGGGTGTCGTACGGCAGAAAATTGTTTCAGAATCTTTTGCAAGACGTTAATGATGGAGAAGGCCTCCTGTTAACAGAGAGCACGACATATTTCAAGTTGAGGTTTTGTTTAAAGGAAACCAAGCCCTGATCCTGGTTAATCAAAGGTGTATACCTGCAGAATAGACTACTGTTAAGGACAGATTTAGAAGGATGTTTAGCTGTTTAGTAGAACAAATAGGCACCTGGTGTATTGTGCAGAAGAGCTTAAGCTCTTAAAGACCACTGGCTTTAAGTATTTCTGGGAGGAGTCTGTTCCAAAAGAATAATTACATCACTCTATCGGCAAACAGAAATCCTCTTCAGCAAATACCAGTAAGTTGGTTGCTACAATACTAAATGTATTACAAAGAGGAAGTAAAACTTCAGCTGACCACAGATAACCCAAGAGGAAGCCTTACTCCTATATACATTGCTATAACTGCAGTATATAGTGAATATCTAACTTTCAAATTATGACTGTTCATGAGTAACATTTTTAAACTTTTGTCTTCTAGTGCAGTACCATTTTTAACCTTGGCTGTTACTTTGAGAAGGGCTTTCTGGATGGTGCCATCTGGCTGTCATCAGCTACTGCTCAGTCATATGCAATTATGAGAATATATCCTAGGACAGCAGAATTTTCTATTCCATCTAGTTCATGCTTCATAATACCTGATAATTTCTTCCTGTTTTCTCTGGTAGCTTATAGTTACTTTGATTAACTCTATGATTTAAAACTACACTTGTAGTTCTTTAATTGCAAATGATGACTTTTTACATTTTTTATCCTTTCTCTGCTACAAACAACAATACGATACATTTGATGTGACTGACTGCATTTAGAATTTTGGTTGTCATGAGTGGTACAGACTCAAAACATACTGAAAATAATATACATAAATCCCTTTAATATGCCAGCAGTCTGTTTCTAGCATTATCCATGGATGAATATCAGTCATTCATAAACCCCAAGCAGTTTTTTTCTCCTCTCAGAAATGAATGTGTATCATAGTACAAAGATAAAAATCTATAAAGATTATATGGTTTTGCCTGTATATTGCTTTTTGTCTAGATGAATCCCAGTTGATACAATTTTTTTTAGCATTATAATTTGTGAAAATCCTATAGTCAGATTTGTTAGCCTGGGCTCCATGCAATCTATAGCATCCCATTAATTTGAATGGCATGGATGTACATGCACTTCATATAAGTACTTTCAGACTCATTACACAATATTATAGTGTTTGTTTAAACTACAATTACCCATAGATTTGGTCTGAACTGAATCACATTTTTCACTAAGGGAGTTTGCAAAAATACACAGGAGAGCTTAGCAGAGGGAATGACTTCATGAATTTTTACAAAATACCTAGGCCTTGGCCACTATTTCAGCATACCCACATTTTTACTAACTCTTGGACTTGGATCTACAATTGGCAATTCAGGCTGATCAATAGAATGAGAGCTTTTCCCTACATAAATGTTGCACCAGCTGAACCACAATCAATAGTTTAATTTAGTGACAGTGGTGCAAATTCCTTTGTGCACATGACTGAAAACCTCAAACCCTGCAAGGAACGGCCTTAATTCGGATTAATTTGTGTTAGATTAAAACCTAATCAAGAATCTCCACATGGGATTTTTGCAAGAATTTAATTAAGTTATAAAATATATATCTAGATAAACAGATGCAACTTTATGAACAAGTGAGCCTAATACTACAAAGTTATACTGAAGTAATTTTTCAAGACTTTCAGCCTGTTTTCAAGAACTGCAATTTTATCCTTAAATTCACTATAATTCTGATTGAATAGTTTTTGCTGCATGCTGATCAGCTGTTTGCATCAGACAGAGTAAGAGGAAGAATCATGAATAAGATTTATCACAATTTAGGACCTATTAGCCATTATGCTTTCAGTTTTTCATAAGTTTTAATAATTAATGTCCTGAGAATAGCAGAAGGTCCCAATTATTTTTAAAATACTGTAGTAAGAATATGTAATTTTTTTGTCTTCCAATGCGACACCAAATGTAAGTGCTTCTGGCTCCAGCACTCTCCTTCTTTCTGACTTACATTCTCTGGTTTATTGCAATGTCTGTGTTTTAGCTGAGAGACAAGTTGAAAGCAACTGTCACTCCAGACAGAACCACAGATATGAAATTTCTGTTTAGTTTTAAACTAAACAGAAATGTATATTTTTTAGCAGACAAAGGGACTACGGAATTCATTTGAATCCCTATACACTCCATAGTTTGGAGATTGCACTGATTCAAATTCCAATGCAGAAGACTTACCAGAGTGTTATTTCTTGCCAGTCTATCAGTTCCTCTAGTTTTTCTCTCCATGTAAGCATCCTTGTTGCTTAATCAGAATATCACCCATGAACAAGTATTTCAGGATCATCAAGTCACCTGCAACTGTAGTAGCCACAGAGTACATGTGTATTTCATAAAACTCCACAGCAGTAACACTCTGTAAATACAACACACCACAGACACTTCTCAAAACTTTCTGACAAATTTAAGACTTGGCATAATTCACAGCTACAGTGCACTGCAGGAAAAAAAAATCATTTTCCTCACTGTAGCACAGTAGTTCCTAAACAAAACTTCTAGAGTATCTTGAAATGCAGCGAATGGCCCTCACAAAAGAGAATGGCAAGAAACCCAAGTCAATGGTCCCTGCCAATCTCTCCTAAATGAAATGTTCTTCTTTCACTCTAAAACTCTCTGGTTTACTGCTGAGCACATGAGAACAACACACAACTTTCTGATCTCTACAGACAACCAGAGGAAGTGAAAAGGTGACATTTTTACTGTCTAGGGATAGAGTAGGCAAATAGTGAAATAGCATCTCAGATCAGTGATTTTTGGAGATAGAAATACATTGGGTACCCAAGGGATCTTAATTTCCCATCCCCAGAAATTTACTCTTCCCATCATATAGTCTTTATAAACTGCTGTTTATAAAAGTTCAGCTTTTAAGACATCACTGACTTCTCACCATCACTACTGTTGTTTGCAAGAGCACTTCACGTTCTGCCCAAGAAACATGTTAGGACATTTTCCTCATTTTCGACCTGCAGTACTTTGATTTTATGACAGTGTTATTATTCAGTTTTTCTCCTTTCTTATTATGGTCAACCATATTTTAAAAGTCTTTTGGTCGTCCTTCCTCTGCAACTATTCCATTTTAATCTTTCTTGAACACATGAAAACTTGCATGCAATACTGCAAAAAAAAAGTCTTGGTGCTTCATACAATGCAACTCCTGCATTTCTAGCTCTACTAGAAATGCAGGAATCAATCTAGAAATACTTGAGTCAATGTGCCCTAATATTGCATTTCAAAGCTGCCACCCTCCAATAACCAATACACCAAGATATTTTCCTTCCACTTTATTCCCTGTGATTCATGGTATTTTTAAGCAATGTGTGCTGCTCTGTTATATTCCTTTAAGAAAGACAGAACTGAGTCACACGGGCCTTGTGGGGAGGAGGAGACTGTTCTTAGCTTCAAGCAAATACCTGGAGGAGAGACACTTCCATGAAGGCAGGGTGTGGCAGCAGAAGAAAAGGTGAAAAAATTTCTCCAGAGCAGTAGAGGGGTGGAGAGACTGCTTTCTAAGGAGCAGGGAGCAGAGCCAAGGCTAGAGCTCTATGCCTTCTTCTTATGCTCCAAGAGAGGATCACACAGAGATCTGGCAATGCAGAAAGCCACTCAGTGGACTGAAATCACAACTAGAAGGAAGGATCCAGACAACAGAGTTTCTGTGGGCAGGAGGCAAGTTGTTTATAAATTCATTCTTCTGTGCCAGCTCTCCTGGCCACTGGACTTTCTTTGTGTGAAACACAAATTGTTCTAGTCTACATGCAAGTTAAACCCGGTCTTTTGAGAATGGAAGACTCTTATTTTTCTGCTTTGGGGAGCTCATTATGAGAAGGATATTCTGGCAGACTCACTGCAAAGTTCTGGCTGGTTAAAAGCCCATGTGTGCGTGGGCTTCTGCTGCTCAACCCCTACCATTTATGCTTCTTGTTCTTAACCCAGAAATTATTAAGGAGGGTAGGACAAGTCTCAAGAATGTTCTGTGAGGAAGTGTCAACAGATTGCCATCTTTGTCTTGAGAACTTCTCTTTTCCTACATTGACGTTTCTGGTAGTCAGCACCTTATCAACCTAATCAGCTCTTGTGGTGATCCTTGTAATTTCCACTTCAGTAAGAATTTTCCTTGGCACTGTAATAAGTGCTGCTCTAACATGTCCAAAAATTCAGGGTATCACATTGTCCCTGTGTAAAAGGTCAATTATCTTACCCAAAAAGATTACAGTCTGACATCGTCTTTATTTGATAAATCCAGAATTATCCCATTTTGCATTTGCCTTCAAGGCTTTAATTATTTTTTCTTTTAAATATTTTCTAACAGTTTATACAATGTTGCATTCAAACTAAACAACTCAGCTATTCATGTGATTTCTCTTTTTCCATTTTTTCAGAATGTAAAAATGAAGGAAGGTAGAGAGTATATTGACATGAATACATTTACTCTGTCAATAAGGCCTGAATTTGTATTCAGCTGAGAAAAGTCACCTTCTATCAAATTTTTGGCTTCTTTTATAGATATAACACACTGTGATCAAGGTTTCCAAGGTTGCCATATCTTCACCTTTGCAAGAGCTGCCTGCCTGTATGCCAGGTTCATAACAAATATTAAAGATTTCACAAAGAACTTCATTTCAGGAAAGCCTCATTTTTCAACAGAACTTGGTGTCAAAAATATTAATCAGACCTAGCCACAGATTTCTTTTACTATATAGTCTTTTCCATCATCTCTGTGGTCTTCATGACAAGCTTAACTGGCTGAATTTATGTTGTTTGGGTTCTCATACTGTGACAATAACCTTGCTGTCTAAACTAATGCGTAATCTTTTAAATTTTGGATAAACATAAGTTAATGTCACTGGTGCATTACGTAAGATCTTTTACGGGGTAGTTTTTCATTATAAGACAAACATTTAAGAATCTTTCTGTGTATGAGTTATTTTCATTTCAGTAATACAGTGATTGATGAGTAATTTAAGATATATCGTCATAATTTTATAAACATCTTTTCAAAGCACTTTTCAATATGCTAAAGTTCAAAGAGAATTAATGGTGAGTAAAGAAAAGTGATTAGAGACCTCTTACTTTTTACTTCAATGAATATTTGGTGATGTATTTACCACGGTATTCAAAATGTTTATCACATTGTGAGTAGATCCATCTACAAACAACATAACTTCACAGATTTTAAACACAGGTGGGAATACTGTATGACACAATATTGCACTACTGATTCCCTGTGCCACAAAAGGCTACAAGTCTCATAATTAATTCTTACTTCAAATCCAAGAGCATACTTTGTTTGGAAATTTCCAGTGACACATTTGTTACAATTCTTTCTTAGATGTTCTGGTACTGATTTTTCTTATCCCAAGACATTTTCATTTTATTTCTAGCTGTGACTTTCAACATCAGATCATCTTACATTTCACTTATCAGATGTAAGAGCTGCCTTATAGTGTATGTTTCTCACAAACAGCAATCAAATCACCCATGTACCTCTACATCAGTGAGCTTTTCTCCTTCTCTCACTGTAAGTCATGTTTCACTTTCTGTAATCATCTGCATCTCTTCCAAAGTGACTATTTAACATTTTTCTCAAGAGCATATTTTGGATAGAAAGCATTTTGGTAGACAGTGTACCAATGATTACACCAGTGCTAACTCCATTAGCCACTAGATCATACTACAGAGATTTTTCCAGTTTAGTATTACTTCCAGCAGGTAATTTTTCAGTCATTACCTTCCATACTATGGTCCCACCTTCTGTAAGGGTGGCCTATATCCCTTAAGATGTCTGTGCTGGAACACATTTTGTTTGCTTGAAGCTGGTTACTAAATAATTAATGTCACTTTCTTGATGTTCTCTCTTTATTATAATTCAGCACTCCCCCACAGCTTCTGAAATGTGCAGTTTTTATCAGTTGTGACTTGATGATGATTTGCCTTTTATAGTAAATATTTTTAGATCCATTTATAACCTATCATATAAAATCTTACTTGGGTTTCATCTGCAGTTGATGAGCAATAAAAGTCCATACAATGAACTGACAGGACTGATCAAGAAAGCAGCCTGTATGAAAATGTGTTTTAAGTGAATTTGTACTTTGTGTAACATAATTTGGCAGCTGTGACCAAATCCTTTAGAGCACTGCTTCTGCTCTGTGATTCCAGGCTGTTGGGGTTTGGGTGTTCCTCCTTTTTTGTTTCTCTTCACCTGTGGAATTTTTTCCCCCCATCAGTTGCTAAGGGACCATAATGGCCGGGTACTTAAGGGGAACAAAAGAAGTGATTGAACTGAGGGAAACAGGTATTGTGAAGCTGGGAGAGGTTTTTTCTCCCAGCAGGGTGGGGGTACCTTGGAGTTTGGGGCGGGCAAAAGGTTTGGCTGGAGGAGGGGACGGGACTCTTGCTCTGAGCCGCCGAGGAGAACGGTTGGAGCTGCTGCTGCTGCTGGACCTCGCCGGGAGAGCTGTTTTCTTCTGCTGTGGAAGGAGTCTCTGTCCGGAACCAGNATGAATGTTATGCTTTAAAAATGTATCCATATTTTCAGAGAAAGCAATCACTGCACTAAAGAAGATTAGGTCACTTTGAGATTGTGAACATTTCTGCAGATAGCAATAGCTGTCCAAATAATCTCACTTTCCCAGTAATAAAAACCAGTGACTCGAAAGACCAAAATCCAGTGTTTTTGAAAATATTTCAGCAGATAAAATCTCTGTTTGTATGTTTTAGAGGTGCAGAGAACCTGGAATGGGTGTGGCGGAGCTGAGAGCACCAGCCACAGGAACCAGTATAACCAGTCCTTCTCTGTATAGCCTGGGAAATCCTGCCTTCAAAGACAGGAGTTGACTGCTTTTACTAAAATATCCAGCTCACATTCTGGTAAAATTCAGGCTACAAATCACTGTCTACTGGGGCCTAGCTGGATGTAGGCCATTTTCATAAAAGCACACCTATTCCTACCATATGACAACAGAATTTGACTAGCATGTTTTGGATATTTCTCCAAATGGGAAACCAAAGTGAGCCATGGCAAACCTTTTTTTTCTTCTTTTTACACTGAAGGGTTGTTGTTTTAACTGGGAATCATCTCCTGCCAACATTTGTCTCATCTCAATCACAATTCTGTTGTAAATGCACTGCTTATAATGCACTGTCTAGGTATTCCACTAACTGCTGATGTTGGAACCTCTGGCATTTATCCTGCTGTTTAGGTTCTCTCCATCTGTCCTTCAGAGGGAGAGTGATTTCACAATGTGTATGCTTTTTATAAACAGTAGAAGAAATCTTTTTTTTCAAAAATTACATCTAATTAAATGAGGCTTAGTAGAGAGAAGCACCTCATTTTAAAGCTGTAGCATTTAAACATGTAGAATGCTAAATAAAACCAAATATGTGTTCTTCTCATTTGACTGGACTATGCAAGCTACAGTTAGGTTCCTGTATTCATTGCTAATGAAGGAGATATGGAAAGAAATTATGTCCAGCTTTACAATCTGAATTTTAGTGACAAGTCTTTATGTCAATCTTAATGTGTAGATCACTTTGATATTGATGACATAGTCAACGTGTGTTTTATTTCATGTTTCATTTGGTTTACTATCTCTTCTCTGTGTAACTCATAAAAATAATTACTGTGTTTAAAGAAGGTGCTTGAAAGGCAAAGAAAACGAACCATTAAACCCAGTGATGATGTATAAAAGTCCATAAGTCATTGCATATGATACTCAGGTCAGGATAGACTGACCTGAACACCTAACCACTTATTAATTATGTATTCATTTCCAGCAGTCTTTGGATTGTTCATGGATTCTCTCTTCATGCCTAAATTTTTAAGGTTACATCTTGGATTCATCCATGCTGATAACAGCCATTCAGGAATAAAATAAGGGGATCTATCCTACACAAATGTCCTCCATGGGGCTTCTTTAGATTGCTGTGCTATTTAAAAAGGCACGTTTTGTTTCAAATTATATTTTCCAACAGTTTTTCTGTTGGTTGTTAAGATAATTCACAACATAACCAAATTAATCAATCTGGTGCTGCATTGTAAGAGGGGAAAAAATTACTATAAAGGTAAATCTCAGATGTAGAAAAAATTTGCTCTATTATTTAAGACCTCAAAAAAATTACTGAAAGAAAATATCCTCCACCCAAGATTGAAAAAAGGAGAAATAGGTCAACTATAGACTGTAGGTTTGAAAGAGATGAGCTACAAAAGAAATTTAGGACAAGAGGCTATTGCATCAGACAATTAGAGGAAGGAAAGGGCAGTTGATAAGCAGAGACTGCAGTAGGGCAGCAGAAATATTAAGGATCACGAAAAATCCCTTGCTCTTTTTTCATCAATTTACTTCACAGTTTAGTAATCTTCTACTCGATGGCTGGGAATGCATAAGTGTGAGCTTACTTTCTTCTAAATTGTCAACAGACAAGAGACTTAAAGGGTGAATCTGAGTCCTCCTTTAAGGCACCTGAAAAACAGACCCATTATAACTTGATTCATATGGAACAACTCACTAGGCTGACACCCACTAATTTCCTTTCAATCACAATGCAGGGGAGTTTCCTGTTTAATTGCTTCTCAGATGGTCATAATTTTGGAAGGTTCATCCTTTCATCTTCCTGATCACTGTGAATTCAACGTTAGAAAACATCTACCAATTAGGAGTTGCTGTATGGTGTGTACAGCAAATATTGCAGCTGGATCAACAAGAAGGTGAAAATTATAAACACATAGTGTCAGAATATGGGGAAACTACTCAAGTAAAAACAAAAAAAGAAATTCCATCTTTACTGAATTAATGGACACAGAGGTAGCATATTCACTGTAAGATGTTCACACAGGACATCTAAAGATAGAAGAAGATTTAGGGTAAAGAAACTCAATACAATCAACGTCCGCTGTTGCTGAAGAAATGATATATAGCCAATTGGTAATCCTAAAAAAAACCCCAAAATCTGTTGAAAATAACCAAAATTAGGTGATAGAGTAACACTTTGCCTTACTAGTCCCTATAACTCAGTAACCATTCTGGTTCCACATAAGGATATGGACACTTATTTATAAATAAAAGAGGTAGAAAACAAATGTAAATTTAGAGGCCTGTTTAAAATGATTGGTGTCAATTACCACAAAATCACGGATGTGTCTAACACAGGTGGCAACATGTAGGATGACAGTTTTATCCATAATAAGGCACATCCTGTACAAGGCTCCTCACAGTACAAAATCGTTTTTCCAGACAGCTCTCTATTCCACACAGAAAATATTTCCCATGAGTCATTTTTTTAAAATGTAAAAGAGAATTAACTTTGATTGTTCTCGTGTCCTTTTATGTTTGGTGTCTAAGAACATTTAGGTGATATAATGTCTGCAGAAAGTGAATTTTAAAAGCAGTCTCCCCATGCTCTGTTCTTTGCTGTACATAAAACTCTCCAGGATCTTCCATGCTCACCTAGTTATTGTGTTGAAGATTAGCACGATGCTCAGAAAGTACACAGTAATTGACAGAAAGCAGACAGTAACTGCAGAGCTCAAGGCCTGCCTCCTCTGTGTCCTAAAATCCATACAAATCCCTGCAGCTGAATCTTATCTTATTCATCATTCACCTATCAAATGCTTTTCTGCAGCACTAGCCTTTCCTGTTAAGAGTACTAAGGATGTTCCTTATTTGCTTGATCCAGCACAAAAATGAGAGGCTGTTATTCAGACCTTTGTAATTGGGAGAGCTGAACAAGGACCATCTGACCCTCTCTTATCACTTCATGACAAAAATGACTTTGACAAAATATCTTAAGATGTCATTGAGGTAAAAAAGTGTTAAAGTGAGCATGCATGGTTGGTCACTGAGAACAAGGGAAGCTGAAAATAGAACCTCCTTGTGAGAAGAAGCATCACAGACTTCAGAAACAGCACCAGAAAGAGTACAATTGAGACAAAATGAAACCGGGGGAAGATCAGGGAGAAAGAGCTTGAGAATTGTGGTCTTTCAGAGGGAGGGCATAAAAAGGAGCACTGTGGTGTTACTGGTGACTGTGAGAGCCCTGTAACAAGTAGTGAACCTTTAACATGAACCTTTAACATGTAGCCTGACAAACTCTAGGAGAAGGAGCTAGTGAGGGAGGGCAAGAGATCTCTTTGCCTTCTGTCAGGATTCTCATTAGCTAATGCTACTGGCAACTAGCTTCAATCAAAATGTTTCAAGGGTTTTACATTTCATCCAAGCCTATTAAAGGACCAGTTGCTCACATGAAGAGAGTCTTGAACAAGTTTTATCCACCAGCAGTGTTTACTGTCTCTTTCCACCAGAATGTGATATGAAAGTTGCACATTATTTCTGGAGCACATCTTACGGTTCATTGCATGACACTGCCTCATCTGTGGAGCTGAATCTGGCTGTCTTCTGACCTTGTGCTCAGCTCATCCACCTCATTAAAAAGGGATAAAATGAAGTTAGCAAAACCCAAAACAAAATTCTTGAATGTTTAGGGAGATGAATTAGTTCAGTCTCCATCTGGAGGAATGCCAGAGCCAGAGCAAAGGAGGGAATGAGATGCAATAAAGAGTGTGCTGGAGATAAAGGGGCAAGTGGGACTGATACATTTTGTGACAGCTGTACTGTGAAAATTCACCTTTAGAAAAGAGGACAGTCACTGTTCCTGTGCACCAAATACCTTGATTTGGTTTTAAGATTTTAAACAGAGAGAATTTCATCCTTAGAAAAACCCTGGAAGATTCAGCTATGATATATAAAAACAAGTGGTGGTAATTTTCCATGATGTGCTCTAAGAACATGATGGAAAAGAGGAAAATTCAACACATGAAAACCATCACTGAAGTCAGAAACTGGTTTACACTAATTTTGTTCTGGAAACTTTTTAACCTAAAAAGGACAACAGGATGTTTTGTTTTATGAAAAGGTTTGAAAGAATTCCAATATAACTACAAGAGACAACTCCTCCCTGCAAAGACAGTGAAAACAAGATGACATGAAGTATTTTACAAGATGGGTCACTAAAATTCAATTCTCTCTTAACTGTCAAAATGTAAAGGGTAAGCCCACCATTTTGTCTTCCTTTTAAACTCTCATTTTCCCTTCTCTAGGTCGCCTTTACTTTACCAGCAGAGGGAGCAGGTGGAAGAGCAAATGGAAAAGGAGCTGACTTCAATTAAACTTTGATCTTTGCTCTTTGTTCCAGACAGAAAACAACGACCAGTTTCCGCTGCTGCTGCTAGTGGGCCAGAGTATCCACAGCACGAATACACTTGCTTTGCGTGTGTTCTCCCTTCTTCCTTTTGCAGTTCCCAGCAGTAAAGAGGTATTGGAAAGCCTGACAGTTCCACCAGTCCTGTCTTATTTTCATCCCTTTGGTCTGGCAATATTTAGCAGAAAATTGAGGCAGAATTCTAACTGATGACACTTTAAATTCAGCTGCACACTACTCTCAGCCTGTCCTATAGCTTGTAGCAATTTCACTGCACCTTAACCACTTTTCTAGAACTGGGCTATACTGAAAATCTGGAAACATCCAGACAACTTGTGTCAAATGAAAACTCATAAGGAAATTTCTGTCTGAATAACGCAGTGCTAGTTTTGATCTATTGGAGAAGTTTTTCAGTTCACCCACCTCTCACAAGGGGATTTTATATGCTGAAGTCTTGTTCAAAACAAGGTTTTTAAGCCATTCAACATTTATCTGAGAAGGTTCATGTTCTCGTACAAATACCTACTTTTCTTCCCACCTCTCATTTCTACCTATTCACAGTTAGCTTCCTCTGCACCATTTCTGAATACAAAATGGACTTTATAACTAATAATGAAATTAAGCCAAATGGAATCTCTTTCTGTGCATCAAAGATTCTGCAGATGTTTTTCTTTTTTAGGAAAACAGCATGTAGAAAGAGGGAGACTAACACTTTTCTTTTCGAGAGACGTATCTTCTGGCAACGTGCGCGTTTTTTCTTTAAAATAAAAGTAAATGTGTAGGACATGCAAAAGGTGCTTTAGAAGGATCAGGGACTGTTCCAGCCTCAATAAGGAGAAGGAGGTCCTGTGGTATCAGGTCAGAGATTTAGGGAAATGCTTTATACCAGACTTCTCAGAGGGACATTCCCAATAAAACCTTACAGAAGCAGTTTAGCACTATCAGGAAGTTTATAGGCTTCTCTCAGTCCAAACTGAGAGTGCTCCTTCTTTTTTTTTTTTTTTTTTTTTTTTTTTTTTTTTTTTTTGGTTGTTGTTTTTT
>VZTR01024993.1:7712-32444 GCA_013400775.1 Chaetops frenatus
GGAAGGAGAAAAAAAAGTTGTTGTCCTTTAAACCACAACAACCATTGACTTTAGCAACACTTTTGACACAGTCTCTTATAAACTACTGAAGTTGAAGTCAGATAAATGGAAAGTGAGACTTTCTGACATCTGGCTTAAATGCCAGGCTTTAAAAGTTGTGTTCAGTAGCATAAAGTCCAGTTGCAGGTCTATCAGTAGCAATGTGCCCCAAGGGGGAATTCTAGGGCCAGCACTATTTCATTCCTTCATGAATGTCCAGAAAGACTAGACAGAGTTTGCAGGTGACACAAAACTGGTGGTTGCTAGACCAGCAGGGTGGTTCAGCTATCCAAAGGTACTTGGACCAGCTGGAGAAATGGGCTGACTGAAATCTCCTGAAAACTGACACAAGGAAATGTCCAGCCCTGAACCTGGAGAGAACTTAGCTCATGCACCAGCACATGCCTAGATGCTGACTGGCTGTAAAGTAGCTTTTCCAAGGAAGTCCTGAAGAGTCCCTGTGGACAGCATCTGGCTATGACTCAGCAATGTGTTCTAGCAGCAAAAAAAGCCAACAGCCTCCTGTGTTCCATTAGGAAAGTGCCAGGATGTGCAGGGAAGTGATCCTTACCCTCTGATCAGCACTGCTGAGACACATCTTTGTGCTGGACAAGTTCTGCTCTCCACATTAAAAGGGTCACATGGACATAATGGAGAAAGGACAGTAAAGGCCAGGAAAATGGTTAAGGAACCAGAGCATCTCATATACAAGGAGAGGCTGGGACAGAGCTGTGGCTATAAAGTCTGGGAAAGAGCCAGCTGAGAGGCATGTGTGTAAATATCTGATAGAAAGGTGTGAAGAATACAGAGACAGACTTCTCAGTGATGCCCAGTGAAAGACCAGCAGACAAGGGACACAAATTGAATTTTGGGAAATACTACCCAAACACCAGAAAACCCTTTGTTATGAGGTTGGTCATGCACTGGGACTAGGATACCCAATGAGGTTGTGAAGTCTCCACCCCTGGAAATTCTAAAACTTTGACTGGACCATGACCCAAGCAATCTGCAGTGGTCAAGCCTGCTCTGAGCAAGGTGTGATGGTCTAGATGATCTTCCCTTCCATCTTAAACTGTTCTGTATGTGTTGGGATTAGCCTTGCAAGCTAGTGGCAGAGATATCCTCCAGTGGTTAGTTAACAATAATTTATCGCAAAATTTCTAACAGAAAACTAACAGAGGCAAAAAATCTTTGTTGTTGTTGTTTTTTTTTTTGTTTTTTGTTTTTTGTTTTTTTTTTGTTGGAATAGCTATTCTGCTCTGTGGTTTGGTGGCTCGCATTTTTCCCCAGGCAATTTAAAATGGACAAAAAAGATTTTTCATCAACAATGAAACAAAAAGAAGTTGCTAAATTTCACTTCAATTACATTCTTTATATCAGAGATTTGCTCATATCATGCCCAAGTCTCTTTGCTCACCAGCTGTTGCTTCCTGACCCTGACTCATCTGCCTGACCATGGCCCTGCCACCTTCAGCCTCCAAGGACAACTGCTTTTGAGACCATGAAAAAAGATTACACTGAAAGGATTGTTACTAAGGGTTCAGATACACCAGCAGCATTAAAATAGGTCTGTAATCTCTTCCAGTATATTTTTCAGCATGATTTCAAAAAACGGTAGCTAGTTTACTGACTCTTCAAGACAAACCTACTTCAGCATGCCCATTCCTGAAAGGATGTGACTGAAGTATCCCATATGGATTACAGTTATCTTCCTTTTCCAGTTGGAAAAATACCTAGAAATCCACATGGTAAAGCAAAGGGATTTCCAGCCATGGCTTACTTCTTAAACTACACTATGTCAATAGCATCTCATGGAAGTGATGAAAAAATCTTCATGAGTTGAGATAGTATACTTTCTTTCTTTCTTCTTGTTCTCTGGCTTAATCAGTCAAAATTTAGAGATAGCAATGCTGAGCTGAGCTATGGTCAAAGAAAGCACTTCAATCATGCTCTAAATTTACCCTGTTTCTATGTGGATTTTTTTATTTGTTGGTATTACATACATGGTATTGTGTTTGGCGTAACCATAAAAAGTAAAATATTCAACATTGCAATTGCTATATTTTCAAGTAATAGATGGTATTCCTTACTTTATTTTTCCCCCTGCTTTACGCACTGAAGAAAGAGATAATGTAATGCATTCTCTTTCATCTTCTCATAGAGCAGAAACTTAAGTTACAACAACCAACTTAGGCTTTCCAGCCCTGTTACATTTGTAGCTCAGGGTAGATCCAGAAACAGAAATAAGAGGCAGAGAGAGATAAATTTCTTTTCTTGGCACTTTTGACAGTGACACGGGATAAGACTAATCTCTGACATGCAAAATTTAAGCATTTAAAACTGGTGTCAACACTTTGATGGGCTTAATTTAAAAACAATCACAATAAATGCAATTTCATCTACGCAACATCCAAGCATGCCCATCTGTTGCTGAGGCACACAGCTGTTTCTTTTACTTAAGTAATGCTTCTTGTCAGTTATTTTGAAGAGCGGGCTTAGAATATATTTCACACTTCAGTTTATTCTGATGATAGCAAAGGTTTAGCCCAAAAAGCACCTGAATTTTTACAACAGTTTGCACTTACTTGCATATGCTTCAACACCGTTCCAGAGGAGAGAACAAGCAAGAGCAATTTACCATTCCCAAGACAAGATGAAGACCCAGTTTCTCAAGGCTGTCATAACATTTTCTACTGAGATTTACCATGGTTTTTCCATAGATTAAGGAGATAGTACATAATATAAAGGTCAAGATATCTTCTCTCCACATGGGGAGGCTGGACTGCAAAAACACTGGCAAAAAAGCAGAAGAAAATTCATCAGCTAAATTAACAGATGTGACGTATAAAATTCTTTACATTTATTAGCTTACCATGTGAGGACAAGCATGTTATCAGGATTCCTTTTTCAAAAGCGAAACGTTGCTGGCTAATAGTATCAAGATGTTTAGTGTTTAAATAAGGAATCTGGGCATTTCACTGTCCACTCCACATGAATATTCTACCATGAGAGCTGCAGTTGTTTCAGATTTCCTACTTACACCAAGTGGAATTGATGCCAGACAGCAGGTTTGCTTGTACAGCTGAGCTAAGTTTACAGCCTCTCTCACTTTTATGGACCCAGAGAGCTGAATGGCTTGCATGCTTCATCCACTTGAAATACAATCAGGGCACAGCATGGAGAGGAAAACTGTTGCTGAAGTCAGAAATTATTAGATTTTTGTCAGTTTGTTTCCATAAAGCCAGTAGTGTTCCCGGTGTCCCCGGTGTCTTCAGCGTCAGCTCTTCGAAACTTTCATTCAGTTCATCATGCTTATTGTGTGTTAGGTCATGAGCGTTACTGAGTGTTACTGCATGTAATGTTGGTAGCTAGGTCGCTAAAGTTAATGCAATGTCTTTAACAAACTGCTGAATTTCTGCATCTCCTGTTGGCACAGTAATTACAGGAGGTAAATAATGGGGAAAGAATGTTATCTTTAACTACATGCCTTCCTTTTAAGAAATAATTGTAGAATAGGAAAAATCTGATCAA
Organism: Chaetops frenatus; assembly: GCA_013400775.1. Classification (NCBI taxonomy): domain Eukaryota; kingdom Metazoa; phylum Chordata; class Aves; order Passeriformes; family Picathartidae; genus Chaetops; species Chaetops frenatus. The sequence goes on from VZTR01024993.1 coordinate 11,283, forward strand.
ATGTAAATGAACTGTCAGGACCTTCGACATGAGTCCTGAAGAGTGTTTCAGACATCATGAGTTTAAGTTTGACCTCTTTAATTTTTCATCTTATTTTAAGAAGTAAACACCAGTTGTCATCCGCTTTCCATAAAGTTACAAAGGAAACAAAGGACATACTTCTTTTTTGTTTAATAAGAATTATATTGATATGTTTTGAACTGTAATATCCTTACTTTTAACAGACTATCCCTAGGTTGAAATTTTTCATTGAAAAATATCATTTTCTAAAAACAGCAATTATATCAAAAGACACTATAACAAATTTGCTACTTATTAAATCCCCATTTGAATACAGTAGGCCAACATAGTTGGTCTGTTATGTAACATTTTCTTCACTGAAGTTCCATTGAAATCCCAGAAGTCATCCTGTGGAAGCTGTAGGAGAATCATAACTTGCATACTCAGTATGAGAAGGAGGTATCCCAAACCAGAACTCTGGTAGCTTACAGACATAGTGGTAGGAAGAAGTCTCACAAGTTTATCACCAGTTGTTAGACAATTTAACCAGTCTGATCTGCTAGTTTCAAAATGCCTTACCAATGTCTCCCCTTTCCCACAGCACAGGAGACATCTGAATAAATGTTAGTAAGAATTTCAATCTTTTGCCATTGTCTGGGTATCAGCCACATTAGTGTTCTTTGACTTTGAGGTCATTACATCCTGCATTTGAATGTCACAAAGTCTGGGATACAGGATTTCAGCAGCTGAACTGTGCATAGCTCCACAGAAAAGCACAGCATATCATTTCCCTTTAAAGTATGACAGGAAATTGTGTAGGCAGAACACAGACTATCTGAAAGTGGTGCTTGACAGAAAGATCCAAATGCAGCCTTCAGTTATGACAGATGTCCACGACTGGGATTCACTGCATATCCCAGCAATGAGAAAAACGTGGTTATAAAGACTTTATACAATGAGAAACCAAGAAGTAAATAATGCAGCATTTTTTTTTTTTTTTGGTCTGTAGCTGAACTGAAAACATATTTGTTCTATTCTAAGGATTATTGCTGCATGATAATTATGCTTTCCAGATGCAAGGGAGGATGTCCAATATACTTCTGGGTTGTATTGTCAAGTTATCAGAGGGAGAGGTTTTGATTTGGAGGACGCATGAGTGCTAGGTGGGCAACAGAACATGAATCAAGGAAAGACTCGCAGAACCTCCTACCAGGAAGAGATGCTATCAAGCATCAGTAAGGGTCAAAAATGCTGCAGAGTGGACACAGTGCATGTTGGACTTGAGTACAGACCTTCAGAGCATGTCTAGAGATTCCCATTTTGAATTGCCATGTGGAAAAGCATAGGTTTGCAGATGATTTTTGCAGGAAAATATGTTCAGAGATAACCAGAGGTATGGTTTCTCATCTACTGTGTCCATTTCCACATCACTGGATGGTATCAGGCATTCTTTCCATGGCAGCAGCACCATGTACTACCAGCCCGATTAAATGTGTATGAACAGATATTCACAGAGTAGAATGTATTTTGCAGGTTACTGCAGTCTTGTAACCATACTAAAGGAAGTACTGCATGGGCATTTAAGAAAATAACATAGAGTTCACTCATTTATATGTTAATATGTCTGTATATTTTCAGCCAACAGACCCTGCACCTTAGCAAGGCAAAAATGTCAATGACCTAAGTTCACAAGTTACTTTCAGAAGAGGTAAGATCTCAGAAAAAAACCTATAAGAACTAAATTCACAAGGATTTAGAAATAATCAAAGGCATTTCAGAAAATCACTAAGTTTAGCACTTATATTTGTTTCATCAATAAACTTGTGCTAGTATTTAAAACAGGTTGTATTTATATAAGCTAGAAAAGCATTCATAAAGTCATATCTTTTCACTGAGCTGTATCTGTATTTTGTAAAGCTCATTGCATACTATTGCTTCTTATTTTCGTCTTCTAAAACAGATCAATACAAAACAAGCAGAAAGATAGGTCAGTGCTTTGCCAGTTAGACAAAGTTTTGTGTTCTCTGTTACATTCAATTCAGGATTAACTGGATAAAATTTCCATCTCCATCCACCAAGGGATCAGACCTCTGTTTTAATAGCTCCTCCTGGTTCTACAAAATGGTTGACAAACCATTAAGCTAGCATCCAAGACCTCTGCTGAAGATAGGGCACTAATTAAAATACAGAGAGTCATTTCTAGGTATCACATCCTACTGCCATGTGGAAGAAATAAGAGAATCATACAGAATCAATTAGGTCTGAAACTATCCAGTCCAACATGTGACAGTACACCACCATGTCAGCTAGACCATGGCACTGAGTGCCACATCCAGTCTTTCCTTAAACATCTCCAGGGCTGGTGATTCCACCACCTCCCTGGGCCAATTACTCTTTCTGTGAAGAAATGCTTCCTAATGTCCAACCTGCAGCTCTCTTGGTACAGCTTAAGACTGTATCCCCTTGTCCTGAACAAATATAAAATAAGAATTACTTTAAACCTGTGAAATTTCTCTATCTGTACTACAGGCACAAATAATAATTTAGAAAGCTTTATGCAAAGTAGCTTACTACATAGAGAACATACTAGAAACCTCTAATAATGACAAAAAGGCTCAGTCCAAACATTTGTAATTCTTATCCTCAAATAAAAGAAAATTATTTGTTAAAGAGGGCTTTAGATGCTTTAAGGCCAACGCATCATTTTCATCTTGGCATTGCAGAAAAAAGACTGAAAAAATGTGGTTTAATATATTTTTTTTAAAACCAGAGTTTGGGTACAATGCCTGCAAGGTACTCAGGGTCACATCACAGAAGAAACAGTATTCATTTCTATATATTCCCTTAGAAAGGAAATGAAACTTTAAAGAATGGGTTTTATGATAGCAGGGAAAAAACCAAAAAACAAACAGGCTGAAAGAATACTTCTTCTCAGTTCCAGACTTTGATCTACATTTTGATCACTGATTGACTAGAAGACCTTCTGGGCCTGCTGAATCCTTACTTTGGGCATACCACAAGGGATCAACTAGGTGAATAACTGTCTGAACTGAAAAGGTAAACATTCTTTCAAGACTAGTTTTGAACCATTTACAATAACAGGCTACTGACTTGGTTTACTGCATTCTATTCCCTAGAATTAAATTATAAACGATTCACACTGTTCCCTCATTTCAGTTAACATTTATGGGTATTTTATTTGCAAATAGAAGAAGTCTGTCAGAGAATGGATCTATCAGAAGGCCGTTAGCTCATGAGCCAGGTTTTGAAGGAACTGCTTACAGCAGAAAACCTTCACATTCTGATCTGGTGGAGATACTCCACAATGCCCAAGTCCATGACTTTTCTTCTTGTTGTATTACCTGTCTACATGATCTTTGGTGTTCTGTTTTTACAGATCCATTGGCTATTTAAAGCTTTATTTTCAGAAAGGTTGAAAATTTACTACATCAACAAAACATCAAATATTATCTAAATTAATGAATAATATTAAAAGATATTCCTCTAACACTGTATTACACCTTACACAGTGGCTAGTACCTATTTAAATCTGAGTTAATGAAACCTAACCCCTGAGTGGAACAGTAATTTTTACCCCACCCAGAAGTGGTGGAAAGCCATGAAAATGCTGTAACTAGTTTCTCTGAGCTTATGGCCAAATGCTTCGAGCCCATTGTTTAGAGCAGAACTACCAAAATTATTCATAGGGGGTTTATTTATCACATAATTCTATGCTGCTTTGGTGATCATTTTCTATGATGTTTCTAGGTGGGCTTTTCACAAGGTTCCAAATTTTTTTTGGTGGGCAGGGGTGGTAATTGCCAAGAAATTGTCTAGCTATCTTGCATGCTTCTCAGTGTGCATTGACTTCACAAGGCATGATAGATTTAGATCATAACCACTAATGCTGGAAACATTTGCTTTTGACTCTGAAATAAGAACTGCGTCTGAATATGTGGGATTTAAAATTCAAGACACACAATTCACATATATTTGTCTCAATGGCTCCTTGACTGTTTTACTACCAAAAAAAGGCGACATCTTGGAAAGGCAAATCAACTATACATTCCTTTGGGAAAAAAACCAAAAACAAACTCTGCAGATGTCTCCAATCTTTTCCATTTTCATAAAATATGAGATGGCTGAGAATGAGTCAAGGAAAATTTAAGATCTAAGTACTCTTTTTCATTGTACAGATGTCTATTTAATCCGTTTCTTTCATTATGATCCATGGGAAAAGAGATTCCCTTGCCTTTAAAAGCAGAAAAAAAATCAGATATGAAGCTAGATGATGAGGACAACTAACAACCCAGTGCAGGTGCATCTAATGGGGAATAATGCCAAGAACTTGACAACTTTGACATTTGGTTTTACAGGGGTGAGGGCCTAACCCATGCAAACTGATCATCATCATCATGATCCCTTCATCAGAGATGAGGTCCCACTGGCTCCCAGACATGACACTGGCCTGTGACAGACACTTTGCATTAGGATGCTTTGTGTGTTTCATTTGTCTTCACAGAGAATTTTCAATAAAGAAGAGCAGAAAACCAGCAGATGGGAAGTTTTTCCTGTTAATTTTATTCACTCCATCTTTTTCACTAAATACAACAGGAAAAGAAATATACTCACTTTCTCTTTTTTTCCTCCTTTTAGTCTTATTCCCTATCCTCCAATTTGCCAACAAGACATTCCTGTGTGTTGGTAGTGTTTGAGGAGAACAACCACCTTGTCTAAAGAAAACTGTGTCCTGAAGTCTGAGGTTCATAAGATAGAGACTTTCAGTAAAAACTAGTTAATACTTGTTTGTCAGCTGTTCCCTTTACCTTCCTCTCAAGGATTATCTGTGGCTCCTGTGAGAAACAAAGCCTTGGACTATAAACAGCTCAACCTGACAAGGATTTCTGTATCATAAGCAGTTAAAATGCATAGTAGTATAATAATTAGGAACTTCCCATGGTCTCACATATTATAAACCTCCTGGTTCCCTCTAAGCAAGAAAAGGGAGACCCTTTCACCTCACATTACTTTTAGGAGATTGCAGTAAAAATTAGTAACCAAACAAAATATAGTGGATTCTTAAACATGTGTGCGTGTGTACATATATATACATATATACATTTATACATATATATGTATATATATACACAGACACACACAAAAAACCCAAAAAACCAAACAGACACCGCCCCAAAAAGAACCCCTGTGGTGTTATCTTGCCTTTAATATTGCCAGGGAGGCAACATTCAAGTAGTCACTATTCTTATTTTGGCATTTATACACCAGACTGTATTCAGTGCAGGGCTGAATCTAATTAGCATAAATGCAGCTATGTGAAGATCAAAACCCACGAAGATGTTTTGAAGATTGAAAAGGCTGGAGAAAAAGGCTTAATTGAATACAACCACAATGTGCTGTTAATTTGAAGAGAAACATAAACAAACTGCAGGCTTCTAGGTATATAATTTCATTTTAGGAAACCTAAGAGGGTGAACTCTCATTTTCTCTAAAAGGACTAGCACAGGGACATAAGACACTTGCTGGCATAGGATCACTCACATAATTCAAACTACCTATAGGTACATTACTGTATTTTGTGCCATTAACTTCAAATATGCTGATTCTCCATATCTACCTTACAGTATTCATACAATATTCATAAAATGATTGCCCAGTAAAAGAAAACTAGAGTACAAAAAAAGAGAAGTAATCAGTTGAGATAACTTTCTCTTCTGCTCTGCATATTTATGCATCATTTGCTTAAAATGAAATCTCACTCAACCAACCACCCGCTTAGTTGTCTACTGCAATTATATTTTATTGCACTTTGAAAGAGTGGGGGTTTAATTATCAGCCATTAGTAAATTTCTACATCCTCACCAAAGTCATTGGCAGAGTAAGAGAGACTTCTCTTCCACTGTGAAGTTATTGCATCTCATCTAGTATAAAACCTGGTGTCCGTATCTTTCTTCATATTTTTACCCAGGCTTTAGTTTTGTTTAGGTGTATGGGATGGCATGGAGAAAACACAGAGCCTGCAAGGAGAGAGGGTGGGGGACTGGGAGAGGCGTGGGAGCACTCCTCGGATTACAGCATCAGGCACAGCAAAGCAAGCAGGTGGGTGTCTGGAGCTGCAGACCCGAAAACACCAGGGCAGGGGACAGGAAAGTGACACTGGTTCTCCAAACAGCCCTTTGGACGTGTGCGGCCAGGGGATGCTTATGGACGGCTGAGGGCTCTCCGGCACAGGCAAAGCACCTCTACACAGAGGAGAGAGCAAGCTGGAGGTCTCAGTATTCAAGGACAGAGCCTTCAAAGTCTGAACAGACTTCAGCTCTGCATTCTATTTTGAGCCCCTCAAGATTTGAATCAAGCTTCGCTGTTGTTGTTGTTGTTAATCTGTAGCTATAACTAGAGAGTTATAATTAGCAATTGCACGGTGAACATTGTGTTCTTGGCTAATCTTTTGTTTTAGGGAAAAGTGAAAAAAATCCAAAGATGAATGTCTGGGCAAAAGCCTCCAGGACTGAAGTCAGCAGAACTGAGCAGTACCTGGGGTTAAGGTAATTCTGACAGTGGGTGATTGTGAGCATTGACTGGTTGACCACCTACTCAAAATGGACCCCAGCCTCAAAAGGAGACAAGAATTGCACATGGGGACTAATTAGCATGAGAAGTAAGAAATACAACTAGCAAATAGGAATTTGAGTACTAATTAATAGAAAAGTTATGCAAACTTATGTAATTTGTAATCAATGAATGCTGATCCCTTTGTTTAATAAAATGTATAAATAGTTTGAAGTTCTGATGACTGATGAGCCAGGCTTTTTATGGGTTACCATCTAGCTCCCTACTTTGTGCAAACTAGAATAAAAATTGAAACACCTCACCTCCGTGTGTGAACTGGTGTTATGCACCAGGTAATGAGCCTTTGTTCAGGACAACACACTCAGGTGCCATTGGCAGTGTCAAGAAAGGGTGGTTGCATTTGTTTCACGTGGTCTCACTCTCTGGGACACTGCAACGCAGTTTCCTGTAGGCAAGAACTTTCCTTAAACAGCAATTTTAAAAACCAGTATGTTGAAAATAAAAGCCTTACAGTTCATTTTATGTCCACAGCCCACTGCTGCTGAAGGAACACTGCAAAAGCCAAGCTGACCCAGAGAGCCACACATCCTGTTCCACCTCATGGTTATTCTGCTCCTTGTCAGCCTCCACCACTGTCTTTGAACAAGAAGCAAGACATAATAGTAAAGACAAGAAACAAAGGGAAAGGGAAGAGAAAGGAATCAAAACTGGAAAACAAAGAATGCTAGAAAAAAGAACCATCTTTTGTAAAAGCCAGTTCATGATTAATGTTTCAAAGAAATTTTAGTGAAAGACAAAAATCTTGAAGCTATTTAATGTTCCAAATCAGTTACAGATTCCTATTTTCACGGGCTTCTACAGTATACACATTTAGTATACATAACAGTATACACATTTAGTCATGAGGTCTCACAAAGACATTTAAATACAGTTTAATTGTCCCTTTTTTCTCCTTTTTATTTCTTTTTAACTACTGAAATAATCTTCTTTAATTGCACGCCAAAGCCTGAGAGTGTTTAGTGGCACTAGAAAACATTGACCAAATAAGCAAACCAATTAGATTAATTGGCACCAGAGGTACTGTGTGCTTTTGGATAATACACAGATGGAAAAAAAACCCTCAACATTTACTAGTTTTAAAACTCTGTTTCCAAAGCTTTGTTTGTTTTAAGGATTATGTCTATGTATCCTGCTACTATTGATTTTCACAGAAGAGGAATGGGATGTACACATCCTGTCACAATGTGGATCCACAAAATATCTTCCAGACGGAAAAATACAGACTCAGAAAATATTTATTACTTCCCATTTTCAGTCACAAAACAACTCAGAAAACATACTGTGCATGCCTCTGAAGAAGAGAAGGTAGAGGACAGCTCCTCAAATAGTTATCAAGTTATTTATATTTAATCAGTGCCATAAACAGATAAATGCTTAGGCTTACACTCAGGTTCTAACTTTTCTACCCTACTTTTTCAATCTTTTTCTTCTTTAGTCCTCCTTTTTCCCACTTCATAGGAAGATCAGTAGGATTTACTTTCTGGGACTGGCACCATATAATCTTTAAACTTACCCAATGCTTTATAGCACCACATGTCTTTTAAATTCCTATATTGCTCCTTAGGAGTTCGGACTCTGCATCTTATGCAACAGTCACAGTAAGTAGCTGCAAATTCTCTAAAGACCTGCCTGTTGCAGTAAGTGACTGGGTGTTATGGGTTGAAACAGCTAGCCCAACAGCTGTTGCAGGGTTGGTGGCATATTTGACAAGTTATACAGCTCTTTTGAGCACACCTGATACCTCTCAACACTATTTAACTGAGAAACAATGAAAGAAAGAACTGAGTAACTGTAAATATCTTTTTTCTTATTTCAATTTATTAAGAACAATAAAAAGAGCTTCAGAAGTCCCCTATGAGATGAAGGAATGCTCCTGTGTTATCATACCAAAACTAGAACTCAAAAACCAAGAGTCTGATGACAGTCAGAGGGAAACTGATGGTAGTAGCAGCATTAAGACCCAACAATCATTCCCACACAGTGCTGCTGTGCATAAATCTGTGTCTCCATCAAAACTTGTAGAGAGCTGGGAATATATCGTCAGACCAGCAGAAGTGGTAACTTGGTGCAAAGCAGTTAACAAGGATAGAGTAGTTGAAGTCCTGGGGTTTCAAAATCCTTAAAAAAATGTAACCTAAATTGACTACATAAACGATCCATGACTTCAGTTCCATACAGTACCATAAGAGATAGAGTAAAAAATCCACAAACCCCTCCCATGAGAGCTACTTCTTGCTCTAGGACAGGCTTGAGCACCATGTTTGTAGTAACTGGAAGATGAGATCACTGAGCATGGACCCTGCACACTTCAAAATCCAGTCAGATCTCCTACTTCGATGACAAGTCGCTGTGAGGCATGAGAACAGTCTATGGCTCATGTACAAAGAAAGGAGATTATTTTGATCACACATGAGATATGCCTTCCCAGATAGGTAACAAGAGAAGATATCAGGCAAGATGAACTGTTTTTCTCCATAAGATGGCTAACTATCCTCAGCTTTCCATCTCACATGAAAACATTTATGTTGCCGACCTTTATAATGAATGCACTTTTGCATTCACACTTCTAGCCCGAGGTCTCTGATGGTATGGCACCGTCTGGAATCAGACCTGGGCTGTCTAGCCAATGAACAATGGGCTAAAGGAGACTCAGTGAAAGAGTATTTGATTCTGTTTCAATCATTTGATCTATTTGTTTTCAAAAGCACAGCACACAGATTGAATAGGTTGGTGTTGCTAACTTTCCCTGGTACAATAGTCCTTTTGAAATTGGTGCATTGCTTACAACAAACCCAGTGCAATTGCTCCTGGGCATCTCAATTTTTCTTATTTTGTTTTGGTTTTGTATATATATTATCTAGATAATAATGGTGAAATTCTCCATGATGTTCAGACACGATGGAGTTCTGTGCCTACTCACAGTGCTGTGTAAGCAATAATTAAATCTCCAAAGTACTGCAGAAGTGATTTACAGTGAGTGACAATAAGTGATTTAATAACTGTTTCAGTTAAGGCTGTAGGGTATATACTAAACCTCTTGCCTGCAAAACCTGTTTCAGCTACTGTGGCTCCCTGCAGATCTGTAAAAACTCATGTGTTTAGCTACCTAAATTTGGAGACAGCAAATTCACCTGAGAGTTTCAGATACTGTAAAGAGACCGCAGTATTAACAATTAATTTAACCATTAATACTCATTAAATTTTTATTAAAATATTTGCTCATATGCAATCAACTTCAAATGCTGTCAGCAATAATAAGAAAATAGAACCCCAAAACTTCAAATATTCACTGACAAAGGATGGTGGTTGGGCTTCATGTCATAAGAAAATTTATAAAAAACCCAAACACCCCAAACCTTTTGGCAAAACCAGCAGACCAAACATGAAATGTTTTCAGGTGCATTACCTTTCACACTAGTTTTGTAAATTTCAAGTGCAAGCTGTACAGAAAATGTAGTAGATTGAATGAATTCTCTGTATACTCCCCCTGTGATACAGAAAGAATAAATATTGACATACTCTGGCTGAATTCTTTACTATTGATTTTAAAGGTTTATCAAACCTCTCTGGGGACTGTTGTGGGGTTCATATATCAAAAATATAGAGACCTACTGCTGTATCTTCATTTCTTGAGGTCAGAACTTGTGATCCCATATTGTTACAGACTCAGGCAACTTCCACCCTATAGCAGGCACATGGGTATTTTTCTACAGCCCCAATACTATGGTACATGATTTGGGCAATTGATATCCATTACAATGACACATAAGTGAAATACTTACGCATGTGGAGAACAAAATGGGGTAAAAGCCTCAGTGGTTGGGGGACCCTTTTGAAGAGTAATGTAAATTCACTTATATACTGTGGAAATTTTTACAATGTTGTTTTGGCAAAAATTTTCGAATGGTTGTCATTCCTCTTCACTTCCAGAAATGACAGAACTGTGAGGTATAAAATCCATAGTGCTTTTCTTTCATCTCTGAAAAGAGAGTGCAAGCTCTGACTTTTAAATGCTTTTGATGCTTTTACAGCCAATACTCAATACAAGGTATGTTACACTGGTTAAAAAGAAACTGCTTCTCTATCATGTTTCACCATTTGGGGTTGAAATACAAGGCAGAACAGTCTGAGTGCTATTTTTTTCTGTTGCTTTGATAAGGTAAAGACAAAAAGAAAAAACTACCCAAAACTACCACAGATAAACTGGAGGATTACCAATAGACATTAAGTAGGACATAATGAATCAGTAGCTCTGCTGAGAGTTTAACAAAGGCGCCATTGTTCTGCCACACAACGGGGGTAAAAGGTTAATCAGAGGCAAGAGCATACTAAAATTTGGGGACAGGAAAAGATATTAAAACTTCTGAAAAATATCCAAAGCTCACTTTTGAACTTTTTCGCCCTGCTTCTTTGGCATCTTCGCCTCCCCTGGAACAAATCAAGATATCCTGTTCTCATTAAATGACTGTTTAACTTACTTTTCTCAGAAATGTATTCCATACAGCCTTCATTCTCCAAGTGAGGAAAAACCGTCTTTTTTCTATATTGACTCCATTTCCTAGGGTAGAGGCGGCTTTTGTGTTTCAGCTTTTGAACACCAGAAAACGTTTTGGTAGTTTCACATTTACAGCTGCTGCATTGGGACTTTGAAAGATTCCATAAAGCTATGTCTGATATTCCTCCACTGCAGAAATACTCTCTGAAGATTAACCCCACAAAGCATCATTGTATTGGTTTGCATTGCTCTTACTCCTTGCCTCCAGTAAATTAACATACCTTCAGCCACATCAGCCCTCTGAAATTCTTTTTTCTAAGTAAATTCTAACTCTGTTATTAATGTCTTATGCTCTCCCACCTCAAGTTGCATATATGTCAACACCTGCATTCCTACCTCTCTCTAGCCCAGCCTCCAACCCCTAATGATTTCTTATGGTATTCCCATTGAAACCAATTAGCTGCACCAAAGCTCATTCCCTCCTTCCTGTTGCAGACATAGTACCTTTCCCCCCAGCCTGTTTGCCTGCAGGCAGGACTGTTGGGAAGACAAGTGTTCTCTGTTCTTGTCACAGGTCCTTGGCAAGAGCACTCCATGTGCCTCCTTTCCTTCAAGAAGACAAAGCCAGTAACTTCAAGAGGGCGTAATGGATCAAGTTTCAACTTTGGTGCTATAAGTGTTCCTACCTTCAAAGAATGAGTCTTCCACCTCTTTTTCTTGTATACACCCTGTACACTGCACCAACTGGGTATATTATAAGTACCTTATACTTATGCACCTCAATTGGGTACCTTATAGATTTTTCTATTCTCTCTGATCAGCCTCATATTTGAACAGCATGGGTTAAATGTTTCACCAGTTTTCTAATGCTCCCTTTTCTTGTCTTCTCCTTCTAATTTAGAGGAAATTAAACTTTTATAATTTCTTAATTTAGAACACGTTTCACTTGAGTTTTCAGTCTCAAAGTGCTCTTGGACTGTTTTGAGATACAGTGGCAACCGCATGTCTTCTAAACAGTTTGTATTTGTTCTGGTGTCCACTGAATTTTAAAGGACAAATTTGGAGAAATCTTTTCAGACATTCTGTGGCCCTTCTGGACCACACTGACCTTCTCCTTCTGAAGACCAGGTACATGGAAATAGAAATCAGAGGAAGTCAGATTGAACAACAGGAAACAGTTCTTCACCTAGAGGGTGGTTGGGCACTGGAAAACTGGTTCCCTGAGGAAGTGGTCACAGAATCAGCCTGATAGAGTTCAAGGAGCATCTGGACAACAAGTTAATCATATGGTTTAGAGTCAGGTGGTCCTGTGAGGAACAGGGAGTTGCACTTGATGAGCTGCACTTTATGGGTCTCTTCCAACTCAAGATATGCTGTGATTCCTGACAAAGTACTTTGGTAGGAGGAACAAATGTGACACTGGAAAAAAAAAGGAGGAGAGAGCATATCCTTACCCTTGTAATTTATGCATCTGTATTAGGCAGAGAATACAATTAAATTAGAAACTTAAGTTGCAGTTAAAAGAAAAAGAAAACCATGCCCTGCAGGTACTGAAGGAGAAGGAGGGTAGGCTTCAGTTTGGTATGAAAGTAATCGAAAGTATATAGCTTAAATAGCACAAACCAGACACTTAGAGTGAAGGGAAGATCACTGATTCTAGGGACAGGGAACCAGGGACAATTTTCTGTCATGTAGCATTCTCAGATTAAAACCAAATGTGATTCAGACATGAGTTGTAGTTCAGCAGCACAGAGTTGGGAGCAACCAGACAGAGAAATTCAGCATGTGGTTTGGAGCTGGTTAACATAAATGATCGCTAATGACATGTTGGACATGAAAACTTATTCACCAGATCTCCTGGAGCCAAACAGATACTTCCGTTGGGTTTTATGAATCCTACTTATCATATCATCAGCCTGGATCTCTTCAAATCTTTCTATAGCTTGACTCCCATTTTCCATTTCACCTTTTATGGTAAAAGAAGTCACTAAAGCAGAGGTCCTCTCTGTTGGGAGAACTTCCTAGCATGAAAAAAATATTGTCCAGAAGTTTTTATGTGTCATAAGTCCTTGACCTTTTGGGAAAAGTTCAAAGAAGAACACAATCCTTTTAACTCTTTATGCTACACAGAATTCATTGCTAAACAAACCTTACATTTGATTCATCAGTTTAAGTTTGTATATCAATATGTTACTTGGTGTTGTCTCATTGAAAAAAGGATATTTGTAGCCTAGTTATCTGGCATCTGTCTTGAGAGAGAATGGGGGGAAAAACCCACTAAAACTCAATGAATTATTTCTCTATTTATATACCCTCAGATAAAGAATGCATCCCTAGCTCTCCTCCAGACCCTTTGTGCTGCTCTGACAACAGGAAGAGACAGAAAACCCTGGTAGCTGGTTACCTGGCACCCCATCCCTGAGAAGAAATGCCCCAGACTGGATGACAGATACTTTCCCTGCTCTAAACTGCACCGTAGCCATGGGCCAGACTGCATATGATTGAGCTTTGTGGTCTGATAACTGTCCCACTCATAATTATCCAGACTTTATTCAGTGGCCATGGATAAGGTTCTGGGATGCTTGGTGTTTTTTTCACCTTGGACTTCACTACCAAGCCTTCATGTCTAGGAACAAGGTTCAAGGAAGAAAGGAGGCACTGGGTGTCAATGAGGAGTTCTAACATCTATGTTATGTGCAAAGGAGCTGAAAGGACACATCAACAGGTGCTAAGCCAGCTGGCTGACACCCTAGCACAGCTATACCCTAACAGCTTGGCAGGTCACGACTACAGAAAGGCAAATGCAGTACCAATGCCTTACAAACAGAAAAGAAGGGTGCTCTGGTGAGCTACAAGCCAGTTATCATCTCAGTTTCTGGGAAACTCATGTAGTCAATCCCCTTGGAAATTTCTTCTGGGCATATGAAGGTAGTGGTTATGGCAAGTAACATCATGCATTACCAAGAGTAAAAGTGAGAGCAATGGATGTCATTTACCACAACCTTAGTAACCAACTGATTCTGCCACAGTATTTCTATGTTTGGGTTCAGCTGCTGAGGTCTGGGTGGGGAGACAGCTACATGAGTAAAAAAAGTGGTTGAGTGGTCAAATATAAAGGCTGGTGACTAGTGGTTTGTGCTCAACCTGGAAACAGGTTAGGGGTGGCATTCCCCCAGAGCCTGTTGGAATCTCTCCTGTTTTACACCATTATCAGTGTCTTCAGGGAGAAGATGTAGTGCACCTTTCTCAGCTTTGTACACAACACCAAGCTGGGGTGCCTGTAGTCAAATACTTGGTGGCAGGGCTGCATGACTTAGACAGGTGGGAGGAAGGGGATGGCAGTGACCCCGTGAAATTTAACAAGGACAAAGGTTGAGGTCTGCTGTGGAAGGCAGCATGCTGCAGTGCTGCAGACTGGGTCTGGGGAGCAGCTCTGGGGGAACAGCCAGGTAGCAGGCTGAAGAGGTGCCAGCTGTGCAGTATGTGACAGCCATGGATCATCCCCTCCTCTCTCTGCTCAGACCATATAAGAAATTGTGCTTTACATACAGGAAAAATACTGAGACTGGTGAGAGTTGAGGTCCCCAGCACAGGACAGGTCCAGAGAGGGCCATTAAAATGGCCAGAGGTCTGAAGCACTTCTCCTATGAAGACAGTCTGAGAGCTGATGTCTGAGAGCATAGAGAAGTGAAGGCTTTGAGGAAACCTCACTGCAGCCTTCCTGTAACAAAAGGGAGCTTATTTAAAAGACATAAAGATATTTTACCAGATCCTACAGTGACAGGACAAGAGGCAATGGTTTTGAACTGAAAAAGGGTAGGATTAAATTTTACTAAGAAATTCTTCAATGTAAGGGTAGTAAGGCAGTGGAAAAGGTTGCCTGGGTAAGTTGTGGATGCCCCATTCCTGGAGATGTTCAAGGCCAGGTTGGATGGAGCTCTGAGTAATCTGGTCTAGTGGAAGGTGTCCCTGGCCATGGCAGGGAGATTGGAACCAGGTCATTTTTAGCAGTCTCTTCCAAGAGAAACCAATCTATGATTCTATGATACAGTATGTGCATTATTAAATATATTAGAAGAAAAATTATCATCAGTGTAAAATCCAGAGCCAACCAACTACATTTGGACTGTAAGGCAGTATATCAAAATCATTGAAAAGACTCCTTTAAAACGACTTCCATTTCGTGTGAGTAGAGGGAGATCTGTACCAGCTTTGGTCCTTGTACAGAAACTACTTGTCCAGGAAGAAGAAAAGCCTATTCTTACAGGAACAGTGACATAAGGCTTGTTAGAGTGTGCCTCGATGCTCAAAGCTACATTTAGTTTACTTGAACACTGAGTTCCTGAGAACAGGCCAACACAGAGCTTCCCAAAGAATCTGGCAAAAGCCCAATGAGCCTTTCAGGGAGAAACCATGGAGTTGGACCAGACCTCAAGGTCCCTTCTAACCTCAAAAATTTTGTGAAGCAGAGTCAATCTTGCTTTCCTTTCTTTAACTCCTTTTGAAGAAGAAATCATAAATCCAGGGTTGATTTAGGCCACCAAAGGTTCTGCAGATGTTTCATGCATCACATTGTCATGGGAAGAGCTTGAGCCTTGATGTTTTATTTCACAGTTACTATCTTTAGAATGTGAATCACAAGTGAGAGAAGACATTGCATTGATGGAGAGAGGACAACTCTCGCTCCCCCTGTCCCCTCCCACCTGTCCCCCTGCAAATATTAATCTGTAACCACAAAAGAGTAAAGGCTGAAGAAAATTAATCTTAAGCAACCAGCATCATGGTTAATTGTGACCATAATTCAATTTAAACCAAGGCACCCCAGAATTCTGTTGCAGAGTTGCAAGACAGTAGCAAGTGCCTATTGCAGCAAGTGCCTATCATCATACCTGTGACAATGAAAAGAGAAAGGGGTATTTAGCACAGAAAAGTCCTAGCTGACACTCAAGTTTTTACATGGGTTGTGAGCAGAGGTCCGAGGGAGTTTAAGCAAGAGATAGTCAGAAAGTAACTGAGCACCTTAATCACTTCCCTTACACACAGGCTGAGATTCATGCATTTCTACCATAACAATAAAAGCATTTCTAGGCTGCCCTGCTTGCACTGGTCCAAAAGACCATCAGGCCACATCTTGATCTTAGACATGTCTGCCTTCACAGAAGCTTATTCTTAATTCATCCACTTACTTACTATACACTGTGCTAACAAAACCTGACACTAATGAAAGCGGTATTAACTTTTTCTTAACATGCAAGACAATTTTTGACAGAAAACATTTCAGAGGCTTATACTTGTTGAACAGAAGTAGAATTAAAAAAAAAATTAAGGAATTGCTACCACGTTTCACTTCTGTCTTAGGACATTCCCAAAGAAACAGCCATATCACAATAACCCCACCCCAAACATAACCAGGTGCCAAGGAAGCATGGAACTTACAGCTGGGGACTAACAAAGTTGTAAGAAAAGAATTAAAATGTTTAGCTGAACAGGCAAAGTGAAAACGTCGCTGCTCATAAAAGTTGAAAGAAAACTGCTTCATATTGGATAGCCTGGGTGGTACTGGCTGAGCGTATCATGAATGTTTCCTCTGCACCACTCAGAAACCAAGCCCTCCTGCGGCATTTTGCACCATTTTCTAGACCACCCACTCAGATGAGGATACACAAACCACATGTGTTAGGAATGTCTGCCCTGCACTGAAAGCAGTATCAGCATTATGACCTTATCCCTTGCACAGCCAGGATTTTAATACAAACTTGCTTGTATTTTCAATTCCTTTGACTCTTTAATGGTTTGTATGTAGTTCTGGCTATTAGATGCTTAACGATTTGAAAGAGGAATGTAATTGTAGGAAAACCCCAGCACCATCAGAGTAGAAATATTTTAAGCAAATATTTCCTGTCCTTTTCCTCCCCAAAAGAGATAGGCTTTATTTCTAGGTCTTACTAAAAAGCCGTATCTGACATCTTCACAAACCCTCTCTTTCCTAAACAGGACTCAGACCTTACATTCTGTCTCCCTGTGAGCAATGATGAAAGCTAATAATTTATTCCTTGCTGTGGTGAGAAGGGTTAAGTTTACTAACAGAAATCCCAGCTTTATAGCATTGATTCCCTAAAGGAATACATGAAAATGCATAATCCATTTGATGGAAGATTCAGGAAATGGTTACTTCCAGTCAGAATTACAACGAATGATAATAAAAATACATGTGCTGCATTCACAGGCCTACATTTGACTTCACTCAAATTTCAAGACTGGAAAAATTAAAAGTAAATGAAAAATGCAAAATTGTTGCTTTGCAGTACAATCAGCCTGGCTGAGGTAAACATAGAATGTAAGTCAGATGCAATACTGAAACAAATGTAAAACAGACATTAGCATCCCAAAAAATAAAACANGCTCAATCAAATGCAAGGCCCTTACAGTGAGTGTGCTTTGATGTTAATTTATCTGTCCAGACACAGAGCCAGCCTTGTAAATGTCATTGGTTTAGCAGTGTTAATGCACTGATTATCTCCCAAGCATGCACAAAAGCACTGCAGATACACGTTTTAGTCCTTGTCATCTGTTAGTAAGGCTTTTATGCCCAGCAGTAAAGCTTCATACAGTGTACAGAGTAGCTTCCTGGTGTACACTACATTCTGCTGTACACTGCTTGACAATTAAGAAAACCATTGAGGCTCATAAAAACACATGCCTCACACTTGTTAAACTTTGAAACGTCTCCTATTTCACTGCTTATTTCTGTACTTCTTCCTAGCTCCTGCTGTGGTTGAAAGCATGTCAAAATTTTCATCGTGATGCTTAATTTCTGCAAACCACGGACCAATGAGCAAACACAAAACAGACTGTAGACTGAAGTAAGAGTTTACTAAAAGATAGTTTGGCATCAAACTGCAAGTGGGATATGGTATCTATGAACTAATCAAATATCCTACCATCAAAGCAGTGTCTGGAGTAAGAAAATGCATACAAGAAAACCAAATGAACGAGGCAGTTTTCACTTCAGGCAATTCTACAGCTTTCCCATCAATTTTGCAAACTAAGTGACAGGTCTTGAAATCAACAGGTCATTCAAGAGACCCCAAAACATTGGTATAGCTTCTAGGAAAGGAAGATTACACCCAGTAAGGACCAAGGACTCAAACTAGATTGTGAAAGTACTTTATTTCACTGTGAGAAAGGGAAAGAAGAACAATGGGTCAGGCAAAACCCAAGAACTTGTAATTTCCTTCCCAGAGACTAGAAGAAACCTTAATAGAAATATACTGGGCTCTCCAAATGCACTGTACTGTGTGCATTTTGTTTCTGAAATTGAAAGCATAGACTTTTCATAAAAACACCAAACCAATGAAGAGAGAGAGAGAAATGATCAACCACTTCTTACAGACCAAATGCTGAAGACTGAGCATGGGTTTGGTATTACCTTGGAAGATTCTCTTCACTTCAGTGTACGAGAAGAGGAAAGGAGGCCATTCCTCCTTTCTAGCTCATTTTCTTTAGCATAGACTAAGACGGCCTTCAAACTTAGATTATAATGAAAGTTTTGTAAAGCCTCTCAGCTGATTAGAATTTGTAAAAAAAAAAATTAAAACATTAAAACTTGTCTACCCAATTGGACATCCACTTTCTGAGGAGGAAAGTTACTAGTGAGAAAACTCTTTGCTACTGGATACAACTACTGCTCTAGTAACAGTGACTCGCATTGAGAAATACTCTAGATATTGGAATTTACTGCTAATCTCTGTCTGTCTGGTCCAAATTCTCTCATTTAACAGTTTTAAACAGCTTTATGTTAAGTAAAACTTCAAAACATTTGTTACCAAAACACTTTAACCCATCCCAAAGATCAATGCTCATAGACTTTAAAGACTTGGATGGGCATCATCTTGTTTTTCCTTTAAGAGAAATATGAATGTCTAAAATCAGGTGAACATAGATTTATTTTGTTTCTGTATACAAAATTAGATTAAAATAGCTAACTTTAAAATTTAGATCTAAACTTAGTCACTCTATCAGAGTTTTGTGAAAAAGTCAACACACACATTGACGCCAACACTCTACTTTCTTCTCTCTCTCATTGAATTAGAAAATTTAAGAGTTTAAGGACGATCCACAGTTTGCATGAAATTCAGCACTGATTTGATACTGCAATTGCTGTCATCTCCCTTTTATGCCTATTCACCTAGTTCCTCTTTGCCTCCACCCCTGTTCTCAGTGTACAATAAAGCTTATCTTGTATTTTAAGGGTAAAATGATTCATTTCACCATTTCTAAAAAAACAGTGCAATAGTCATACTAGAAGTATCCCCTTCTGAAACTCAATGAGTCTTTACCACAAGACTTAGTTAGAAAAGTCTAAATGGACAAATTTCCATATACATCTGGTATAACTAAAAGACAGGAAAGTTGAACACACATTTGTAGACCAAAGGTTTTTAAGGTTGCATTTAGATTACCAAACATTTTTATATAAAACAATCAATAAAAATTGAAGTTTATCCCCTTTACATGCACCCCTTTTCCCTTCCCCATCATCACCTGCCTTCTGTCAATAGTAAAGTTAACATTACACTCCCACTCCTCCATCCCCTCCCCAATTGCACATTAAGACATGGACTTTAAAGAACAACATAACGCTTCAAGTATGCTTCATGCCAATCATCAATAAGAGTCATAACATTACTGAAAAAGTACACTTATTCTTCAGAAGTCTAAGGAGGACTTCCTGCGGAGTATGATCAAACAACATTTAAAATAATAAAAAAGCCCCCCAGCCCAATACGTATCGTGCCCTTTCAAAAAGAGTAAAGTGTAAAATTTTCTTTGGACTTAAAGAAACAGTATTAAGATTTACCATCTGAATAAGAAATAACCCCAATAGTTTTTCAGTGCTGCACAAACTGTGCACATGAAACAGTAAGTCATAAAGATACTACTGTTCAGCTCTACACATAGAGACTACATGTGGCATATAAGCATACACATGACATACTGGCCTGTCTAGCAACAAGATACATTTTTTAGTCTGATAAACCTGAATAAACCTTTGCATCCAGTAGTTGTTTTAAAATTATTATTTCCTCTTTTCATTTAGGAATTTGGATTTTTAATATAAACGTAATGATTTCTTCAAGAAACCATCAGCAATATGAGAGGATGAAACATTGATGTGACTACACATCGTCTCCTTTGATCATGCATAAACAAGGATCCTGATTTTAAGAAATAATGGATGGTATGAAAGAATACTCATTTTTATAGACAAGAAATTCTTNGTTTTAATTTAGCAGTTGTAAAAAAACAAACTAAATCAGAAAAAAATCCCCAAAACAAACTAAGCAGATCACATACTATCTGAACAAACAAAAATGTTATGCAAAAAGTTTTATGGTAGAAGTGAGTCACACACTGGCAGCAGGAGAGTGTTGAAACTCGAAGTAATAAATAGCTCCAAATTAAGAATTTTCTACAACGTTTTCTTTAAAGACAGGACCAGTACTTTTTTGTTTATCATGAGCTCCTGCAGAATACCTTCACTCAAATATATATTTAGTTTTGCAACATTTAAACGGACACAAGAATGTAGACTGAAAGAGTTGCCAGATTTAGGACAGTATACATAACTTTTAAAAGAAAGTCTTATTGGTTTATTCACTGAGGCTAGACAGCAAGTCATATGAACCTATTTGGTGCACTTTTTAACCATGGGCAATATAAATAAGTGGATAGAATCAAGGACCTGCAGTCCAACTTGCTGTAGTCAACCCACTGTGGTAGACAGGAAATGAAATATAGGACCACTGCTTGGTTGCAAAGTTTATATCTTGTTTCCTCGAACTGCAGAGGTGGAATCAAGACTGTAGTGTTTTAATTGACTACAGAAAGATAGTAAGTGGCATTTTAATACGAATAAGGTTACTAGGCTTGTGAAAGTACTGCATCAAAAGAGCACACAAGGGACGCCACTACTTTCAATATCTGGTAGTGTCACTCAGTGACTCATTGACTTTAAG
>VZTR01024993.1:74804-95911 GCA_013400775.1 Chaetops frenatus
ACTCAAGAGGTTCCTTGGACTATACCTTTTAAACACATTTTAACTTGGGAACTCAAAATTTGATGTCCTAGAGATCAATGGCACATTGCTTTCTTTGAAACATCTAGAAAAGAATTAACCTCTTGAATTTAAACAAAATTAATAATCCCAAAGAACACAGCTTCAAGTTTCACTCTACACAATCATCCTTAAAAATGCTTAATAAATGAAATTATTATTATAGTATTATCTCATATTCTTTACATTTCCACAGATCACACTTCCATCACTGTAGTCCTCTAATACTACAAGATACTATTACAATTCCTTCTGGAATAAGAGGAAAGCAATTGTACAAGTACGAAAACCAGAGAACTGTCACCAGCACCTGTTCTCACAGCCATCCTTGTACTGCAGTATTTCACATGGCAAACAGTAAGTACAGAGGGAACAACTGTCAAGACCTGCTGTCATTGATAAAATGTTGCAAAAAATACCTAGATTTTTTTTTTTTTTAATAAATTTAATTACCAGGAAAAGCACTTCTGGCTCAACTATCTTCTAGTAAAATAAGTCTCACCTTTGGCCCATGAGATGATTTCTTCTTCACTTCAGAAAAAGACAGAGAGTTACTGGGAAGGCTGGGGAGATGGAGGCTCTGCCCTGAAGAAAACGATGTGCCATCTGACATTACCATCATCTGTCGTAAGAGGAAAAGCATGTCAGTAAAACATTACCAAAAAGAACAGAGTCTCATCTGTCTGGCAAATCACGCTGGTAGGAGAATAAACGTCCAACAAGCAATATCCATGTTTCTTCTCAAGAGCCAACAGTTTAATTTTCCCCAAGCAGAGTCTGTTTTTCCCACGGTATTAACTGGTAAGCAACCTCCCTGCCTGTATCCTGACCCGTAAGTCTTCCCAATCTATCCTCTCTCCCTCCCCTGACAGGCAGAGGAGGCAGGCTTAACCCACCACAGAGATACACTGTAAAAACAGACTGAGATTTTAATGCAAAAACAGTATGTGTCTAATTTTAGCTTCTAACTTAAGGCTTCTGTGTTACCGCCAGTGCAGTAAACTGGGTGGCTGGTAAGCAAGCAGCAATTTGCTATTACAGGAGGGTCTAGCTCCTTTTCTTGATTTAGACTTAAGTACAAACAGATCATTTCCAGAAAGCACATGTAAATCAGCCATTACTGAGCAGTTACCTGACATGTAAAGATTATTCCTGCCATCTGTGGGAAACCCAGCTAAGATCTTGTCTTCTGCTCCAGTGCTGCTGTGTCTGGATTTTGTGATTCTTACCACAGCCATTCATTTATCTATTGTTTTAAAGCTCCAAATGGCAGAGACAGCTCACCTGTCTGACAAGCCCTGCAAACCTGGAAAGATGATGCAGAGCTCTGCACCTGCAAGCAAACATATCCCTCTTTCCACACATTCCCATGCACAAAATGACACTGGTTTTGTGGATGTCCTATGGGGTTACCCTTGCCTCTTCAGATGAACAAAACATCCTCTGACTCAGGGGACGAGAATGAGCTGACCCATCACATGCCTCATGCACATTACATTAAAAATACTGGGAAATCAAGGATGTAGGTATGTATGTTCCAATGTTACCTCTCCAAGTCAGGATGGTATTTTATTGCCTACAGCTTCCTGAAGCAGGATTTCAATTTTAAAAAATCTAAAAGATTATTTAAACACCACTCCAAATGAATCTTGTTAATCAAAAGATACATGGTAGCCTAGGGAAGATTAAGAGACATGTCTAGGTTATAAAAATTATTTTTTATCAGCCTGTTTTCAACACCATAGCTAGATGCCACAGGCAGAGGCAGTAGGCAACTAAGCTGGTCTAAACCAGAGCCTGCCAAACAGTAAAACTCTGAAAAATCATCTGTCCAAATGCAACAAGATTCTTCTTGCAATCATGGCACTGCTGATTGCAATTAGCTGTGAATCACAATAAGTGATGCTTTAGTCAGAGAAATACTTTTTAATCTCAATTTGCCAAGGCCCTTGGTTGCATTAAACTCAGTCAAATACAAAAGAAGGCACAAGTAACAAAGTACAATCAGCTAGAAGGAAAATCTACAGCCACATGTGCATATCACAAACCTGTGCAAAAGGTAGAGAAAATGCATGTCTCTATCATTATTTTCTCTCACAGAGGATGTCAAATGGGTGCTAAATAGTATTACTCTTTAAGTCAAACTCTGCAGTATTTTTTAAAGCCACAAATTTAATAGAACATACCATCTGCATAAAATCAAAATCATTCGGAAGAAACGAAGTTACCCATTAAATACAGAGCTTAATCAGATATTTTATTGCCCAAAGTAGTTTTGTTCATATATTCATATGACAAAAAGATGCATATCCATGTGGAAGAAAAATTAAGTCAGGAGGATCAGGGTTTGCCCTACCCTGAAATCTAAACCGAAGAAACAAAAACTTAGCCAAAAATTCTTTCTCCTAGTGTTGGAAGCTGCCATTTTCTCCCTGAAGCATAGAAGTCTTATTCACTGAGGTTCAACCACTGCATAAATTTTCTTTTTAAAATTCAGAAACATTCTGGTTTAGAAATATTCATATATTCATGACTGTACACTGACATTCTTAGAAAGCTAGCATTTTTTTTAAAGTGTATGGACTTCTAAGATATCTCAGTTTCTGGCAAGTATTTGGTCTTGCCAGTCTCCATATTACAGACTGTTTCAAAACAGGATGACAATCTACAAAAAGATTTAGAGGGACAGGATGAACAGCATTAATACCATGTGAGATCTGATTCTGCAAATCTAATTACACACAGGAGAAAATAAATGCTGTTCTAGTTTTAGAAAACAAATTCTGGATATACCAAATCATGAACCCTAAAAATTTCAGTGTGCTGAATTCCTGAAGCCTGTTATTTCATCATAAACCCTATAAAAAAGGGCAACTGTAAATTCAAAATTTTAATGTGATTAACAATGCATGCAGTTAAGACAGAACTTCAGTTCAGACTACAGATTACACTATCTTTAAAGATGACAAAAAGATGACAAGTGACCAAAAAGTCTCATGTAAAATTAACTCTTTGGCCCCTGTGATGAAAAACCACACACTTATCTTCCAAACAGATCTCTGACAGCAGTATGTGCTCCTCATTTAAGTCTGCTATATCACAAACAAACAAACAAGCAAACAAAAAAATACCCAAACAAAAAACCCCCAAGCAAACAAACAAACAAACAAATCCCTTTGACCTCTCAAAGAAAGAAGTTCGTATTAATTCTAAGTAACATCCAATACGTTTGTTTTCTTTGTCAAGATCATCTATGTAGAAAGCCCTTATATTACCAACACTTCTTTGAATTAACATGCATGTCCATTTTGGCTAAATTTAGGAAAGNAGGAGAAAATAAATGCTGTTCTAGTTTTAGAAAACAAATTCTGGATATACCAAATCATGAACCCTAAAAATTTCAGTTTGCTGAATTCCTGAAGCCTGTTATTTCATCATAAACCCTATAAAAAAGGGCAACTGTAAATTCAAAATTTTAATGTGATTAACAATGCATGCAGTTAAGACAGAACTTCAGTTCAGACTACAGATTACACTATCTTTAAAGATGACAAAAAGATGACAAGTGACCAAAAAGTCTCATGTAAAATTAACTCTTTGGCCCCTGTGATGAAAAACCACACACTTATCTTCCAAACAGATCTCTGACAGCAGTATGTGCTCCTCATTTAAGTCTGCTATATCACAAACAAACAAACAAGCAAACAAAAAAATACCCAAACAAAAAACCCCCAAGCAAACAAACAAACAAACAAATCCCTTTGACCTCTCAAAGAAAGAAGTTCGTATTAATTCTAAGTAACATCCAATACGTTTGTTTTCTTTGTCAAGATCATCTATGTAGAAAGCCCTTATATTACCAACACTTCTTTGAATTAACATGCATGTCCATTTTGGCTAAATTTAGGAAAGTGACAACTATACATAAGTTTACTGGAACACCTCAGCTGACAGAATCACAGCAATTTCTACAGTGAGTAACTGCCCTTTGTCCCCACATTCGTCAAACACAGAATCACGGGCTGGCAGATGTACTTCCACCAGCTTTCAGAATTAAGTCCCTATTTTCACATTGTTTCTACCACACATTGCTTGACTGTGGGCATGTCTATGCACGTGCCTCTATAAAACCAAGGCTACACCAAAGATGGAAAAGGTGGGAATGAGCATATCACAGAAAGACACTACTACTGCAGCAAGCATGGAAGCTCACTGATAGCACAGCAGTAACTCTTCCGCACAGCCTATATGCACTTTTTAAAATTTTTCCCTCCTTTCTGCATTGCAAGTTTCCTGCTGTCTTACAGCTGCCTAGAGATACAGCTCAAGAGAGGGGGTACATGGCTTCAGCCTGTGCTTGTGCCAGGCAGCCAAGGACACCTGTAGCAGGTATTTGTCTGCACCCACAATGAAACAACTTCAGTGGCACAACCCAGTAACATGGGTTATTCTTCATCTTGTTCCCTTCTAAAGTCAACAGTTAAGTGGGATCAGCCAGACTGGTGGAATAAGAAATTAAGTACTGGTGTCAATGAAGCAAGGTGAGACAACAGCAGTCTTTAAACAAGTCACTTTAAACAGTCATATAACCACACTCTGAATTCACCAATACACAAAAATTAAGTTCTAGTTACAGTTTTGCTGTTCTGTTTAAAGATTTTGCTTGCCTGTATTTAAGGAGAGCAGAGATTTAGCTAATCTCAAAGCTTGTCTTCCATGGGCCAAACAGTGACAGTAATACTTTGTGTAAAAGTAGGCCATTAGTTGGGCTTGTTCACAAATATTTTAAGTGTGGATTAGGATATCTGGTACTGGATAAGTGCTAGAAAGATGGCCAAGGGAGAACAGTTAGTTTCACAGTTTCATACCAAGGTACAAATAACACAGGAACAGCAGAATAGGCTGTATGGAGAAACGTGCCAAGGAAGGCAATTGTCCCACTCTGCACTGGTGTGGCCTCACCTTGAGAGTCCTGCATGCAGCTGTGGCACTTCAGCACAAGAAGGACATCATCAGACTACTGGAGTGTGTACAGAGGAGGGCAACCAGCAGGGTGAAAGGCAGCTGACATCACTCGACTTTTTCAGCTTGGAGAACAGAAGGCTGAGGAATTACTCCACTGCAGCCTACAACTCCCTCGAGGGGGAGCTGCTGATCCCTCCCACACAATGTAACTGCTCTGCTGGTAGTGATATCTTGCCTCTAGTTCACCAAAAACTAACTTCTTTAGCCTTCAGCTGTTGAGCTTGTATTTAAAACCTTTGTCTACCAGTTGCTTTAAGTGAAAGACAACATTGTAAGGGCAAAAGAAAA
The DNA here is from genome assembly GCA_013400775.1 of Chaetops frenatus. Taxonomy (NCBI): domain Eukaryota; kingdom Metazoa; phylum Chordata; class Aves; order Passeriformes; family Picathartidae; genus Chaetops; species Chaetops frenatus. The sequence goes on from VZTR01024993.1 coordinate 80,175, forward strand.
CCTACTTTTCCCCAAAAAACAGCGCACAGAGAAGATCCACTGATACTCACATTATCGGGTAGGAATCATCAACCTGAAGTGACCAGGTTAATATCTCCATAATATCTACTGGTATTTCTTAGAACCACAGATTGTTTTGGGTTGGAAGGGACATTAAAGATCATCTTGGTCCAATTCCCCTCCCGTGGGCAGGGACATGTTGCTCAAATTGCCATCCAAACTCCAAAGAATGGGGCATCCACAACTTGCTATGGGCAACTTGTTCCAGTACTTCCCCACCCCCACAATATTTCTTCCTAATATGTAAACTTACTCTCTTTCAGTTTGAAGCCATTTCTCCCTTATCCTAACAATACCTGCCCTTGTAAAAGTTTCTCTCAGGGTATTTCTAAGGGCATTCCAATTTGCTACTCAAGACAACTGAGTGCTATGGAAAGAAAAGCTGCCATGCACTTATGCCTTTCCACACAAAGGAACGGATTAGGTGACAACTGTGCACTACCAATTACCGCAATATAATCAGAAACCCTCTTCCACTATTCCTCTTCCAGTAATTTGGGGAAAATGATGAACTTGCAATACCTTGTGTATTGTAATAGCTTATACTAAAACTACTAACAATTGATTCTGAAGTCTCCTTACAAAAAAGAAAAAATTGACATATTAAAGACATCATTTATCTACCAATACGTGCTTGATAACTTGAGTACCTGTGTACCTAACAAGAACAATTCACTTTCAAAACAAAACCTTGCTTTTCATGTCCTTATAAAATGAAGAATGAGGAACAATATTAAAATATTCTATGAAACCTGGCCTTCTTTTATTGCCCATTTCTACAAATGCACGCAACTGCAAGGTGCTACACCTGGGCCAGGGCAAACTCTAGCACCAACGCAGGCTGGGGATGAACAGATGGAGAGCAGCCCTGGGGAGAAGGACTTGGGGGTGCTGGTGGGTGAGAGGCTGGACATGACCCAGCCATGGGCACTCCCAGCCCAGAAAGCCAAATGTGTCCTGGGCTGCATCCAAAGCAGCGTGGGCAGCAAGGCCAGGGAGGGGATTCTGCCCCTCTGCTCTGCTCTGCTCAGACCCCACCTGCAGGGCTGCATCAGCTCTGGGGGCCCAGCACAGGAGGGACATGGACCTGTTGGAGCAAGTCCGGAGGAGGGACACCAACATGATTAGAGGAATGCAGCACCTTTCCTATGAGGACAGACTGAAAAAGTTGGGGCTGTTCAACCCGGAGAAGAGAAGCCCTGGGGAGAGTTTATAGCAGCCTTTCAGTACCTAAAGGAAGGCTACATGAGAACTGAAGAATGACTTTTTGGCAGGGCCTATTGAAATAGGACAAGGGATAATAGTTTTAAACTTAAATAGGGTAAATTTAGACTAGCTATTACAATGAAATTTCTTTTACAATGAGGGTGGTGAACCACTGGACAACATGGCACAGAGAGGTGGTGGATGCCCCAACCCTGGGAACAGTAAAGGTCAGGTGGATGGGGCTCTGAGAAACATGATCTATTTGGAGATGTCCCTGCCCACGGCAGGGGAGCTGGACTAGATAACCTGTAAAGATTCCTTCCAATCCAAGCTATTCTATGATCATGCCAACCCTGATGCATAGGGGTGTATGTAGGGTAGTAGATCTGTGGCTGATCTACCACCTCACATACATATTTACACAGTCAGGAACTGTGTGAGCTGTCACAGGTCCAGACCAACACAATTTCCTTATTAATGCAAATTCAAGCTCCTGCAGGTGAATGAGCCACTATCAAAAGTCTGTTGTCTGTCTCCTAATTTTTCATTTTTCTGAATGAAAGGAGGCCATCAATAAAGCTGAAATAATCAGATCCACACCAAGGTACCTGTTGCAGTTTCAGTTACTGAGCTGCTCATTGAAGAACACCCTCATACAGCATATTCAGAAAAGGCAGTGAGCTTTACCACAGTGTGCTGCAGAAAAATTCCAACAGCACTTTCAGTAAAAGCTACAAGATACCTATTAGAATTATGGGAAGAAATGAACCATTACTACAACACTTCTGCAGCACTCATCATGAATTATACTCATCATGCATCAGTAACAGACCACTGGACCTCTTTGTGTGGCTCTGGGCTGCCACACCCTGTGTCATTTTACAGCGAAGGACAGGTTCCTACACATCACTTCTTTCAACATTAAAGAGTACATCTGATATATGGGGGAAAGCAATAATGATTTCAAATGACCACAGCACCACTAAAAGCTAAAGTCATGATGATGAAAAATCGGTATGGACCCCAGTATGAACTACTGAATATGGATATGTGGACCTATATTTCAAAATTCCAGAGGATAACACACTGCTAAGAAAAACATAGCAGTAATGCAAGTGCTATTAAGGCTGAAGTTCCAAAATATAAATCATTAGCTAAAAACTACAGTCATCCTGAATAACTATATTTATATTTAAACCAATATAAAAAAAATTTAAGTTATTTGCTTGAAAGTAAAGTAATATGTAGTTTAAGAAAATTCAATTACTTAAATATGAAAAGCACAAGATTAAAGATAATCCCTTCCCTAGAGCAGCATTATACCTAAAGTTGGTTCTGGGTAGAAGCCAACTATTCCAACTGACACAGAAGAATTTGCCAGGAAATAGGGAGGATGGAGAAAAGAGGGAAATCCCCACGATTTCATCTTCATTACATGGATTATGAACATAGGTTTTAGAACTGGTACTATGCAGACATCTCAACTGACTGAAAAGACATTTCTGAAATGTTAAACAATAAAACCACAAAGATACGGAAAAAACCTCAAACAACAGAATGCAGTGGGTTTTGGCAAAACCTACATTTTTACCTTGATAATTTTCTCTAAAACTCGCTCCCCTCTCAGAATAATTCTTTGTCTTCCTGACTCATTAACAGATTAACTTTAAGAAAAGAGCTGTCCTGTTACAGAAGCAGTGCTCTTGTATTTCCTAACGAATTTTACAGAAAGCATTAATAAAGGATTCATTTGTTGCTAAACAGAGTCATTACCACTCTAAAAGTGACCTATTTCTCACATCCTCTAAACACAAAACCTCAAACCATTAACAGCCCTTTGCAATTGTAATAAAGCAGTGACTTTTACAATTTTTGCCCACAGTGTTAACTGTTTTTCTAAGGGGCAGAGAAAAGGCTTTCCCTTTTAGGAAAGAAAATTCAGCTCTTAAATTTTGTCTATATACTCTTGGACTAAACAACTAATTTTGAGTCTCTGGCCAAAAATGCAGAAATGTTTAACTTCTAATTAAACTTCCAAAACAACACAAACATTTTTATTTATGTATTTGCAGCTATGAGAGAGAGGGCAGTATTAAACTGCTATATTAATGTAGACTGAAAATATCTTCACTACTTTTCCCTGCAAGAATTGAAACTAAGTTATTTGTAACATCATATTCAAATAAGTGATACTTGAGCAAATGTTTCTTTCAGTGGCAAAATTTAGTTCTAAAATGTTAGGCAGCTGTCATTCAGCATCTTCAAAATAATGTATTTTTACTAGCTCACTAAACAGACTAGGTGTAATTTTCGATTTCTTCTTGCAATTGAAAGACATGCAAGCCAAAAAAGCAATAGAACCAGTGCTACTGACAATATAAAACACATAAACAGAATCAGACTCTTTCCATGGGATTCAACATTCAAAATCTACTGCAAATTTGAAGGTCCTTTCTTAATCACTGTAATTTCCTGTGTCAATTTTCTTCTGAAGGTCGTACCCAGCAATCACAGTGCTGTCCCTTTTTTCCTCACAGTCTCTCATATTTTAAGTCTGAAACTGATCACAAAAGGTAACTGAAAAATCTAGGAAGGAATGACCCCACAAGGGTCAACACTTACTGGTGTTTACATGATCAAAACTTCAATCCTACTGTACCTACTCAAGCATAATTTCATGCAGTGCCTAGAGGATGAGCTGTGTAGGAGACTGCACGTATACAGTTCTTCCACTACCAGTACCTTGATGACTTGCTTGGTAAGACACAGATCAACTAAAANATTTGTCCAGGCTACTCTTGAAAATGTTTTATTTCTTCGGCAAACATTTCTTTTTTTTAATTGCAAGAATAAGCCAACTGAAAATAGGTGAATGGTAGAGATGGATTTGAGCATAACTAAGTCTTTTCAAGGGGCTGAGGGAAGTTCAGTGTAGAAAATATATTTCTGAAGGTGGAAAACTGCCAATTGGATACAGCCTAAGACAGAACCAAAGGTTTCTATTTATTTTCCTGAGCAGATAATCTCTGAAGCCAAATCAAATCCTTCTTCTAAGGCCTGAAAATGTAATTGTCTCTTGGAAAAGAAATTAGCAAGTTGGTGAACTCCTAATAATGAAGACTGACCTCACAGTTATGCTTCTATTCTGGTGATATCAAATAAAATACTAAGATACAAATATTCCACAGAGCTGATCTACATGATTGGTACCACCCTAAAAGTCCTGTTTGCCTAATTAAAGCGGCCACAGTGCACTGCAAAACTGTACTACAGTCGAGTTCTGACTTTTTAATCACATGTGATATCCCAGTGTTCCTCTTACTCTCTCAGTGAGCTACAGGAGAGCCAGTCAGACCTTACTGGACAGGAAGGATAGAGAAGGGTAACAAAACTTTCTTAGCCTGAAAAACAGAACAGTGGCTGCAGCAAATAACCTTGACTAGCTCACGTTTGGGAGGCCACAAGATATATGTGTGAGTGAAAGGGGGAGTTAGGAGCATCCAAGAGGATAAATCAAGGAATCTGCAGCAAAAGACAAACACAGAGGCAAGCCTGTACTGAATATGGCAGCATGCAGGTACCAGGTGAACCTACACTCCTCCTTCCAGAGGGACATACTATTTGTAATATGCATATGTTTATGGAAATGAGAAATAATCATGTTTTTTAGTTCACGTCAGTCAGCCCATGAGAAAAATGGAGAAAAATGAATCAGATCAGGGTTTTGAGATGCCTAGAGATCAAGGAGTTTAGACCATTACTTAAAAGCATGTAAGGAAAAGCCTTCCATGTTAAAGGACTTTTACCACTCCGTGTTTAACATTAATATGGTACCTCATTCATTTTGAAGGACATGAGTTTCATTTTGCCAGATTCCTTGCCTATCAAAATTCAGCAATCTGTTACTGTTATCTTTTCTTGAATATAGCCATAAGCTAGAAGTATTAACTGTTTTGATTTATTTGTAAGTGCAAAACCCACTTCATACTTTATTATCCTGTAAATGCTTTTCTCAGCCTAAAGCATGGAAGTTACAAGTGAGTTAATGTTCTGTGTAGAACGGACAACAGACTGAATTCACACATTTGGAAGGGAAAGTCAGTTTTTCAGGGCTCCTACAGGAGTCAAAAAAGCCTGTTTCCAGAATTACATAAAGTGTCGTGGGCTTTTCAACACCAGGAGTTGTAAGCCCTTCAGAAAAACTTTTAGGAACAAGATAGACGAAATGCTATTACATTATTTCTGCCAAGCTGATCAGATAAACTCCCAGCTCAGAAAGTCCACAGAGGGGTGCAGAAAACTGATAACTTCATGAGAAGGTATTAATTTCTTGGAAAGAAATTGAGGAAATGGAGAATAAGAAAAAGCCATGCAGTCTGAAGTATCCAGAAGACAAAAGGCAATAAAGTAATACATTTTAAGAATTACCACAATGGTCATTCCCTATATTCAGGGAAATAATTTGATCAAAACACGCCACATCTTATTGTTCACACTTAGGCAACATTCTTGCTTTTGTTAACTCAAGAAACCTAAAATTAAAAGGCACAGAAAATTAGCAATAAAAAAGAAGCTTCCTATTTTAACCATTATCCCTCAACTCCAGAGTCTCTGCTGGCATTATTTAGATTTATTACACTTGTGGTTAAAACTTAGCAATCTTACCCAGTCTGTTGTTAACAAACATTAAATCAGAAGCTCATTAAGTTTTTCAGAATACAATCTCGATGTTTTACTTGCAAACACACTAAAAAGCCTCTTGCACCTTATAAATGCAAACACAAAACACTGCTTATGCTTCTATTTCAATATAACTATAGTTGTAACAGTTCTCTTCTTCAGGAAGGCAACAGGGTCTTTCAGACTATAAATGCTACTTGTTTTTGCTTTGTTTTCAAAGATTCTCTTCAGCAGACTGAAGGTTCTCACACTAGCTCACTAGCTCCTTCTTATCTCCAGCCCAGAATCTACTATTTGCTTAAAGGTACCAAAAATAATTACCCACTTTCGTTATGACTGTTTCAAAGCAAAGACAGGCAGTGGCATTAACACTTTAAATTTCAGAGCACAAAGATGTGATAGAGATGTTAAAAAAGCACGAAAGCTTTTTTAACATCTCTATCAGTGACTTGGTAAAGCAGGCAAAACATACTCATGAGGTCTGCAAGTAACAGTGAACTGGGAAGTGAAGCATCTGACACTTCAGAGCAAGCAGGGCTTGCAGGAGGGACCCAGGCAGTCTGGAAGAAGGGGTTAACAGCAGCCTCATGAAATAAAATGAGGACAAATGCCAAATACCAAGTGCTGCCCCAGCAAGGCAGAGCCCTATAACCAGGAGGCTAGGGCTGTAAAACAACTCTGGAGCATTGCCTGGGCATAGCAGGGCTCTGAATAGAGCCAGGGCCGAGGCAGCAACAATGGGTATCAGTGCCCCAATTCTTGTGGGGTGCTCACAGCCCTGGGAGCCAGGGGAGGGTCAGAACAATACCCTCTCCTTGGTTTTTGTCAGACCCTATCTACATACTGCCTACAGTTTGGATCTCTAACACAAACACCACCAACAAAAAGGTGGGAGGTGAGACCATGAGGGTGGAGACTGTGCAACGAGAAAGGACCAGGACTGGCTCAGGTCAAAGGAGGGATTGCTTCAGGGGCATCAAACAGCTCCTCTGTTCCCTCCCACCAGCACGGCACTGATCAGAGGGAATAGAGGAGACTCTTCACAGTGGTGTGTGGAAGGAGGGCAAGAGGCAGCAGCCTAACCTGACACATGAGAGGCTCAGGCCCATGAAGACGGCCCAGCAGTGGAGCAGAGCTCATGGAGAGTTTCACACCCCAGCAAGGAGGGGTGAAGTCCTGAGCAGACTTGATAGGTTGCTGAGCCTCTGATAGTCCCTGACAGAATGAATTATGCTGTCATTGTGTGAAACACAGCAGAACAGTTTCCACTAACAGACAAAGCATAAACCTAAAGGTTTAGTCTTTTGGGCCCTCTCATCCCTCCAAATGGGCAAAATTCCTTTTGGCTTTCTCACATCACTTAATTCTGGCAACACATAAAGAAATCAGTACATTTTTCTGATTCAGACTATGTAACATATTACATAAATTTAAGTAGGTTTGTTTATAGTTGGAGTTTTGACTTGTTCTACCTTATAACTACTAAATTTAATCTGCTTAATATAGAACCATTTATCTTTCAATGAAAGAAACTTTATTTTCTTATTACTTCCATCACAGTATCATGTATTTAAGGAATGCACATGCTCATTTGTTCACCCATTCCACTTAAGGACATGTACCGAGCTCCTGTATGAAGTTAATCACAAAAACACTTCACTTAGCTTCATTGTTAGGTCAATCTTTGTCATTATACTAATCATGCACCAGCAACAAGCAGCAACATCTTTACTGTGATGGCTTTTGACATGGGTGCAGGACTCACCCCTCCTGCCTTTAGCAGCTTTCTTCTGAATTCCTCTGTCGGGTTGTTGAATGTGAGCTTTTCACAGCGGAGGTGATTTACAGGTGGGTGGCCTTCAAGGTGCAGGAATAAGTCATAGTCAAATCGAACTTTCTTAGGTTCTTCCTGAGGGTTGAAAATAACCAGATAGAGACATCTAGCACCAAAACTAACTAAGTTGAAAACAAAGGCTACATAAAGACTGTCAATTAAAATTACATAATTTTTAACCATTCTCTGGGTTCTCAGACACACATGGAATTTACCAAGTGTCAGGTGAGCTACAGTAAATCAGAGGATCAGAGAAGCTCCTATCAGCCCATGATAACACAGGGTAAAATGCATGAATTTAATTAAATCCTGACAAGGTTTACTTGACACTGTTAAGTTATGTTTGATCCAGGCTACAGACAGGCACAAGGGCATGTATTGTGATTCAGCTGACTCAAGGTAACACAATCAAAAAAACAGTCCCATTTCTGAGCCCTAGAGAGTACTGAAGACAGTATAGTAAGTTTTCAATGTAAATTTCTCCACTGCAGCCAAACAATTGATTTCTTCACAAGTTATAGAAAGGGGGAAGTATGAATCTGCTGCAGCCAACTATATTTGATCTCCTACTTACGTGATCTGCTCATTTCTTAAAGAAACTTTATTGCCTTGAACAAGTGTGGTCAGATAGATTTCAAGTGTTCCACCAGAACTTTCAACCAACTAAAATTCTCTGCCACTGCAGTGAAAAAATGAAACTGAATGTTCCCTGTACCAGTACAGAAAGAGAAAAACCAGAAAAGGCAAATTTATCTCAGGAAAAATCACCAGTGCTCTAGCACCCTGAGAGAGTCTCAGCTGAAAAAGGACACTGGTTGCAGACTTCAGTATCTTCTACCTGGTACTACAAACTAAGCATATTTTGTGTTACACATTTACACAGTCCCTTCTAGAAGCTGTATGTGCATTAAGTGCTTTTTTTAAGATGCTATTAAGCAGCCTTTCCTCCAAAGGTCCTGATGTGCAATGGAAGTCACCAAATCAAGCCTTGGGGAAGAACAAAAATAAAACGTCAACTTGAAAAAAAAGTTTCAGAAAAAGGGAACCATGAGGGAAGAGAAGGAAGACATACAGCAAAACCTTAGCACATATCCAACACTGCATGAAATCAAAATACATATTCTGTTCAGTGACAGATGCTTTAAAAATTCACACTAACCATGCTGAATTTTGATTCAGGATTCCAAGTACAGGAAGAACAGAAAACATAGAAATCTCAGTTATTCTATAAGTTAAATCAGAGGTTTCAAACACAGGCAAGGGACATCCTAATCTGTCCCATCTCTAGACTTGGAGCAGAAACAACAAAAGGAGACCTGAAGCTGTCTGTTTCTGAAGACAAAGCCTTGCAGTTGTCNCTAGATGAACTGTTTTCACAGTTCTGTCATAGTTCATAGAAATAAATGACAGATCATTTTCAAAGCCCAGCATGGATGATATTTCTTGTTCTTAGATATATTAATATGATTTCATGCAGAAAAAAATGGAAGCAATTTATTCCCTGATCTGCTTAGAAAAGCTGCTATGTTGCTATAGGCAACGAGTTGGTACCAGCAGCTTTACCGTAAAAGCCAAGTTGCAATAATTCATAAATGGTAGTCTTTAAACAATTTTGTGGAAAGTCAGATGAACGTAACCAGTAATTAAAAAGCAGACTTACTACACAAAAGACCATCAATACCACTGCACTGCCATTATTTCAAAACAGGGCAGATAGAATGTGCTGCAGTTTATGAGCCATATCCTATATGGGCTGCATTTTCCAGAGTAGGAGTCTTTGACCCAAAAGCATTTTTAAGGACTTTGTCTCAACGACTAACAACGATAGCCAGCTGTTGCTGAATTTGGGAGCAGCGGTTGGTTTAATTTCCGTAACTCTTTAAAGCTTGGAATAATTTTTTATCATGGTGAAACACCAATTAAAATTTCCACCTATTTCTCTTTAGTCCTGGGAACGGGAAGCCTTTAATCCTCTGCGGTCAAGGTGGTTTCCTGTACCTCTCCTTTCTCCATACATGAGGGTATTTTCTGAATCAGAAATTGAACAGCTGTCTACCTTTAATATATAATGATGATATGTCTCCTCTTCCTCCTTCTGTCTATCTCCTCTTTTTCCATATTGGAATACCTGTGAACTGCCTTAGGTGGGAAAGAGCAGCTGAGCTAGGAGGAAGTAGTAATTTGCCAGCTCAATTTTTGTGCCACTCTTCTTTTGTACTGCACCCACCCCAGGGAAGCGCATGCTGCTGCTGCAGCTGTGTGATGGACTAACTGACTCACAGTCCAACTGGTGCTTGTTGTATTACAGGACACCAAAAAGGAGTGAGAATGTTTGCAAACTTCCTAATTCCACACGTTGCTTGAGGGTAAGGTGAGTTGTAATCACTGTTGCCCTCTTGATCTCAGTCTAAGCCACAACTTCTGCTGGGGAACACTGGAGACTTGCAGTCTCCACAGTCAGAAAAAGCAGCCAAAATTCTGAGTGGAAAACAAAAAGAGAAATGTTGGACAGGAAGCCTTCTGTAGAGATGCTCAGTGATTGACTCACTGTCCTCTACTTTGTCTGTGGGATGAGCATTTAATAGATGAGTTGAAGAGACTAGGCTACTTTTCATTAGATTTCCTGAATGAATCAAAACAGCTTCCCTAATAGAGGACTAAAAAGCATACCAAAAAGTCCGATCAACTCACTGAGGCAGTTCTGTTTCATTTCCAGCAGCAAATGGGATAAATCAAGACCTGCTCTTCACAGATTGATACAGGGAACATGTCAGAGTTACCTGTTCAAACCCTACAACTTCCAAAGTGCCTGAACAGAATTACCCCCACCTCACACCTTAACAGGGCTTTCCGTGAAAGATAAAACAATACTGGAATACACACTTGAAGGCAGTAGCTAACTGTTCCAAATGAAATTGTAAGTGATCATGGTTCCAGAAAAAGGCTTTTACAGTGCATTTCTATTTTCATTCTGTTTTAGTCTTTTACCAAGCATTCAACACATTAAAGATATAATGTTGACTTGATTAAAATAATCATTTTAAACAACATCTTGGTAATATAAAATAAACATACAAGTATCTTTGAATCACATTAGGCATCATAACAGCTCCACCAAGGCACACGACATATAAGGGGAACCTGGATAACTTTGGATATTAAGGTACTGTACATTAAACTTTGCAAGATTTTGCTCTTTATTTCACACAAATCTAGTTCATTTTATCTGAAATAGTTATTAGTAAAGCAGATGCCACTACATACAATTACAGAAAACCTCTGTATTTGCTATTTCAGAGACTCACAGTAAGTGCAGCAATTACTTAGAATGTGAGGTATCACAATAAGGTAAGTTTTGTAGAATGGCACTGGATTTGATTTGAGTCTGGTAATGCTGAATATAATGAGTACTCACATGCAGTCTAAAAGTTATGTTTTTTAACAGACAAAGGATGCAAGATTAAAAAAAGGACTGTTTTGAAAGATCAAAAACTGAACCAATTATAAAGGTTTGTAATACTAAGATAGAACAATGAGCTCGTTGTGTAATCAACATAATCAAGACTGGTGTCCTTTCCTCAAGTTTAAGTGACTCTTAAACTTCTTTAAGCATTAAAGTCTGTCCACTTTCCAGCAGGGCTAGTAATTCTTCTGAATAATTATCTTACACCTCTCTTTTCCAGTAAGGGAATTTTAACTTCACAGAGTTATCTACTAAATACTGTCCACCAAGAATCAATATTGGGTGTAATACTGTTTAACTTCTCCCCCAGTGACTTGGATGAAGGGGTAGGTGCCTCCTCAGCAAGTTCATTGATGACACAGAGCTGGGAGCAGTGGCCAATAGCCCAGGGGGCCGTGCAGCCCTTCAGAAGGGCCTCAACAGGGAGGGCAGAGAAGAACTGTCTGAAGTGTCTGAAATTCAACAAAGACAAATGCAGGGCCCTGCCCTTGGGGAGGAACAACCCCAGGCACCAGCACAGGCTGGGGGCTGATCTGCTGGAAAGCAGCTCTGAGGAGAAGGACCTGGGGCTCCTGGTGGCCAACAAGCTGTCCATGAGCCAGCAGTGTGCCCTGGTGGCCAAGAAGGGCAGTGGGGTCCTGGGGTGCATTGGGAAGAGCACTGCCAGCAGGCTGAGGGGAGGTGATCCTGCCCCTGAACTCAGCCCTGGTGAGGCACATCTGGAGTGCTGTGTCCAGTTCTGGGCTCCTCAGGACCAGAGAGACACAGAGCTGCTGGAGAGGGTCCAGCATAAGGTGACAAAAATTATGAAGGAACCTCTCTTAGGAGGAAAAGCTGAGGGAGCTGGGCCTGTTCAGCCTTGAGCAGGAATGACTTAGAGGGGACCTCACCAAAGTCTGTGAGTATCTGAAGGGCGGGTGCCAAAAGGATGGATCCAGGCTCTGCTTCGTGGTGCCAAGCAATAGAACAAGAGTCAACGGGCACAAATTGATGCACAGGAAGTTCCACCTGAACATGAGGAAGAGATTCTTCAACGAGCAGTGACCAAGCACTGGAACAGATTTCCCAGAGAGGTTGTAGAGTTTCCCTCATTGAGGGTACTCAAGAACTGTCTGGACATGATCCTGTGCAATGTGCTCTGGGCTGACACTGCTTGAGCAAGGAGGTTGAACCAGATGACCCTCTTGTGGTCCTTTCCAACCTGACACATTCTGTGATTCTCTGAAATACAATTACACATTTCTACATGTTGCAGTAGTATCAGGTTGAGGAATAGTATTGATAAAAATAGCTTTAAATCTAATTCTTAACCAAGTTTACAAACTAAACTTCAAAACTCAAAAAAACCCTCCCTTTCACATCACTTTTTTTCCCTTATTTAAAACGTGAGATTCCATACCTTGTTTTTGAAGTAAACCTCAATTGGTAAAATGAAACCAGCATATCCAGATTCTTCAACTTTGTAGGGTGGGTCCTTGCACACTGAAACAGAGAAAAAACAGTATTTAACAACAACAACAACAAATAAAAAATTCTGAATTTCATAAGCAAACCATGAGTAAATCTGTGACAAGAGTTCTACATGGCACTGTTACAAAACTGCACACACGCAGTAGGATGTATCTGTGCACAGCTCAACCTGAATTTTGCAAGCAAACTTTTCTTGCCTGCATAAAACCTCCACTTCATAGATAGGAAATCTTTATTTCAAATTTGAAAACTTTATTATTGGGCAAGCAGGGACTCAACACAGCATTCCATCACATAGTGAAGAACATGAGGAAGGTTAACTATGGTATTATGTTTAAATAATATCCAGGTTTTCCTTACAGGGTTCAGACTTCTGTCACAATACAGTGCATATTACTAGCCATAATACAATCTTTTTCTTCAAGTTCTCAGTTTAATGTAAGGGCTTTTAGTTACTTCGAGTCCCCACAGTACTGACCAGCAGATCTCTGAAGAAAGTGGCACTAGCTGTCAACTCCAGACGGTGACAAAAAGCAGGTTGCTACAGACCTTGAAACAGAAGCCATCTCTGCCTTCTCCTGTTTGATTGCATGGCAATCTCATTACAGAATTTAAGTCCATGCACATGTCCATTAGCACAAAGGGAGGCTAAGCTTGAGAAACTATGCATCTAACGGCAGCACCATTCAGATGCTTCCAAATGCTGCATTGCTACGCATGACAAATTATGTCTATGGCACTACCATCTCAGTGAAGGTTTCTCTACTCTAGATTGGAAGAATGATGCAAAGAAAAACACAAAAGGTTGACTTTTTCAGAAACATTTCCTCTAGCTCTGTCAATCTATCTAGAAAAAAAATTCAAACTATTAAATGAATCACAATTTGTATACTCCTTTCAGAATTGCGTGGTAGTTTGCAAAAGGAATGTATTGCAATTAACTGTACAGGGCCTGATTACCAAAATTATTCTTTTTAGCAAAGAAAAAGCACCACAGATGGGCAATTAAAATCCTTGATCATCCCAAAAACATGACAAGGTCCATCAGACATACCCAGGAATATAGATACTCTTATGTTCCTAATAGTACAATCAGTACTCCAGCTTTCTGAGGACATGCAAGCTTGGTTAATCCCCAACAAACACAACAGAATTTTCTATTACTATCTTGCCATTCTCCTCCTCATTTGCTAGCACCAAACCCCTCAAGGGCTAGGGAGATTGTAAGTCCTTGCTTATCTACTGCAGTTGGCTATCACTCCCCAATTTACTCCATGCAGTTAACAAAAAGGGAAAAGGGGGGAAAAAGAGCAGGAACAATCTCTTTAGACACTGTTCTGCAACAGCGTCCTCTTGAAGCTACAGAAATTAATTTGTTTCTCCTGGCAGAAGAAAAAAAGAGGAGCTATAGTTTGTGAAGTGGGATTTGAAAGGTTTTGAAAAAAATACATCATGATTGGTCAAATCTAAGAGATAGTTTCAGAATAAGGTCTTCAGCTGGAAACTGGAATAACCTCCCAGAAGTGGTATTTCACCTTATATTGGCACATCTTCTCCCAAGAAGATTTGCTGGCATTTGAAAAATGTAAATATAATAGTCCTAGTTAAGCACAGAGGTTACAGTAATATGTATTGGCAATTTTTCAGTCAATGATAAAGGAGCCTTCCTGCTCCTCCTCTGCCTTCAGTAGACAACTTGAGAAGAAAGTCTTCAGAAAATTTTTTGAATGGTGACGCACAGAAGACTGAAATCCATTTATACAAAAATGGGGAAAGATTATACAGCAGATACTTAATCAGATGGAAACGTAGAGGCATTAGAAACAGCGATTTCAGGCTGCATATTTGTGACAAGTCACAAATTTAAATGCATATTTGTGACAAGTCACAAATATCACATCAACTTCTTCCCGAGCAATTAATTGGTGCAGAAAACTTCTTTAGCATAAATATTTTTCATTGCCTCCCTCATTAAGCTCTTCTTGCAGATTTACACATTCAGCTGTTTGTCATGCTGACAAGTACTTTATCAAAGTCTCATGGTTCTTCAAAGAGTCTGTAACAGCTCCCAGTTTTGATAAAGCCTGGATAATGGACTGCAGAACAATCACCAGGAAACCACTTTTGGGTGTCTTCCCAAACTGGGCTTTTAACACAAGGAAAATTCTAATCTTGTGAATGAAACCTTCCTGAAGATAAATAGAAGTGAGTGAGCAAAGCCCAGTGCTATTATGTATGAGTAGACTGCAGCTATTACATTTCTTTTACATTTTTTGTGGAAGCCATCATTGACAGAATGTACTGACAGAAACGGCATCTCTGTGCACTCTGAAACAGCACTCCCTGGGCTAAATTTTTTTTGTTTGACTGAACTATCATAAGGAGTAACCAGGGCTGCAGTGATATGTGTGGTTTAGCCAAGCCAACAGGAATTCATCCTAGCAAGGTATGCAGAGCGGAGAAAAGAGAATTGCAAGACTTAAGTAAACCACACAAAAAGAAGTAAGAAAACAAACCAAAAGAAGAGGAGAGGGAGAGGGAGAGAAAGAGGGAGAGAGGAAAAAAAAACCCAAACCTATAGTTGTAGCGGTTTCACATTCACCTGCTCGCCTGCTCACACCAGGCGAGAGTGCAGTGTAGTGGTTTCATGAGAATAAGGATTAAGAGAAATGCAAAACAGGTCTAAACTTCAAAGATAAAAATAGTTTATTAACAAAAAACAACAGAATCAAAATCAACCTCCAGGTGGTTTCTTCTTTCCCCCCCCAGCCCCCCACTCAAGATGGTTCCTTTCTCCCACCTCATTTATCTTCCTTTACCACTATCTTTCTCATCAACAACACAGAGAAACAAACTTAGAAAACCCCTGGTCAATTTACCACTCTTGAAATAGGCTTTCATCAGTCCAATTGGAAGAAGAGTCTCTCTTGTCTTACCATGGAGATTTTCCCACAAGAAACACAAGTCTCTCGTGGAGTTCATATCACCATGAACTCCCGCCCAGAAAGGATATTAGTTCACATG
>VZTR01025002.1:22022-35050 GCA_013400775.1 Chaetops frenatus
TGTACCGTAGAGAAAAATGCACTCACTGTACTATCTAATCCCTTCAGACACCTGCAAAGATTATCTGTGTACCCCTGACCAGCTCTTGCCTCTCACCCCAGCTCTCTCACAGCCCCTTCTCAGTCACTCCAAGCAGAAGTCACTTCTCTACATTTTCAAGGCCCTGCAAAGTGTTATGCACTGAACATACCATCCTTCATTCAGTACATTCAGATTTACAACAGCCTTCAGGCACAAAGCTGTCAACAAAAATAGCTTTTCTCTCACTAACCCATGATATCACCAATGTCCAGTTACCAGAATTTTCTATGACTATTAGCAAAACTACTTTAAATCTTCCTTCAAACTATCTTTCACCATAATGTCAAAAAAAAGTCATCAGCAAGGCTGTGTGATTTCCCAAGGCTGTTCTCCAGCCTAATAACTGGCAATCCTCTTGTGGATCAATACCCATCTCCCGTAACTTGCTTTATACACAAAATCTGAGGGGTTTGGAGCTGGGACTGTCTTCTTGTTACGCAGCAACAGATACACTCATGTATGGCTCACCACGGTTCCAAAAATCAAACTGACAAGAAAAATAAGCATATAAAACATTCCCTACAACCAAAAGCAGGCAACATAAGGCAGTGGAGCTACACTAAGGAAAATTAAACCATTTCAAGTAATGCTGCTAAGTTTTATGACATAATTTATATTAAACTGCAAAAAAAACCCTTTTTGAAGGGTAAAATGGCCACAGAATACCAGGCATTTAACTGTCTTATATAGAGTGCACCAGAAGAAACATTCCTGATGCATATGTCAGAAGCTACTTATCTGCAAGAAATAGAGAAAAATAATCTCTTGTTTTTCAGCAGGGTATGTTGCCCTGGATATCTTTTGATATATCTGCTTATTACCTAAGATGTACTCAATAGCACACATCAGCAGGAGCTACACATAAAAAAAAAATCACCTGCCAAAAGCAGCTGGAGAGGAGTGAAAAATAATTTTTGCCCTTTTGAATGCCAGATAACCAAATCATGACAGCCTGAATGTAAGACAAAAATCAGGTCATTTCCTATAACAATAATAGAATATTTTCAGTGCACTGTATATTTTGGTTGGTGTTATAAAAATCTTCAAAACCATGAAGATGGAAACCTCTTAAATAATCAATAAAAGGTTGTAAGCTGCACACAAGTCTAACTCCTTTTCGCTGAAGGTGTGTTGGGCTGGGGATGCAGCCATTGCTCATACCTCTTGAGAGGAAGGTAGACAAGGATTTGGTATGTTTTTAAGGTACTGGATGTATTTTAATTAGACTTTAATGAAAAATCATAACTAATGGTGATTCTGACACCTTTGCCAGATATTTATTTTTACTGGCAAGAAGCAGTCATATTAAGACATGGCAATAGCTTTAAATGTTCAGCTGTGAGGAGAACCAGACTAATACAATGACAGTTAGATGTTTGATCCTTTTAATTGCATTTTTTTAAAAATCTACTTAAATCTTCAAATTAAGTAACCTGTGTCCAATTGCCTATGAAATCACTCCATAAATTAAAGAAGAAAGTACATAAGAGAGCGAGCATCATATTTTACAAACTGTTTTAATAATACTAAAAACTCAGTAAAACTACAAAAACAACACCAAATATTATTTCAATTTTCAAAGAAACCCTCAAGGAATAAAACAACACAAACAACTAACTAATGCCAAACCTGCATCCTGATTGTTTTGCAGGGCATGGCAGAAGTAGTTATGCATACATCTGGACAAGCCTGTCATCTGTCACATTCTCAGTTTCATCACAGCCTGGGCCAGTGCCAGAACAATGCAGGCAACCACACCGCCAGGCAGATGGGGCACATGTTGTTGAAAGACAACCTTCCCTGGTCAATGTTAGCAGGCAAGCTGAAGCCCTCATAATTTCATCCTAAGTAAAATCTAATTTACATTAAGAAAAAGGTCTAGTCTCGAGATTTAAACATCATAATTAAATCAGAGAGGATTATTTTTAAACAGAAGTAGAAGGGAGAATATTTTAGACCAAATTCTGTGCATAAAAAGAAAAGCAATTCTTATTTTTTAACTCTAAAGAGTGTACCTAATTTCTCTATCTAAATTGTACCACTCGGTATTCAAAGTTCAAACCTAGAAAGGATTCATATATGAACAATTTCATCCCATCTTTGAAATCTAACAAATTAAGATTGAGATACAGATATAATTGGTTGCTCTTACTTAAAACTGAACCTGAAACAGCAAAAATCCCCTTTTGAAATGAGGTACAATCACAGAGGTACAGGAGAAAACCCTATAACAGCTGCTTGGCAATGACTGACTTTATGCAGAACTAGTTCTTATTAGCTTGGCACAGAACTAAAGAGCTTGGGAATGGGTAGGGGAGTAAAGGGGAAGAACGAGGCATGCTAAGATGGCAGTATTGCAGACAGGTTAGCACCAAGGCCATATAACACAACAGAAAGCTAAATTTGTTAGGAATAGGACTGCCAAAATTGAATAGAGCAAATCACCATATTTTTCTCCTTTATTTACTACAGTTCACAGAACGGTGACTCTTCATGGAAGCATTTACTGCTGCAAACAAGAATTTCACATGAAGTATTTTCCTAATCACCTCGTCCAAACAAACACCAAATGAAAAAAGCCAGTAATTCCAACCAGGTTAGGATTATGAGTACCAAATGTTAATATATGAAAGAAGAAAAAAATGCATAGGCAAATTGCAAGATTCATAGCTTTGAAATATTTTACCACAAATGTTAGCGAGGTTGAAAAAAATGCACTTAAATGTCAGTTTGATAAAAGCCAAAAGAACATTTTCCACATGTGTTTGCATTTAGGCATATTGAAACAAGATGGAAGAAGTAAGAGTCATTCAAATGTAAGGTTAAAACATCAGCTCTTAAGATCATGATTTAAAGAAATTTCTCAAAGTGTTTTTTTCAGCAGAGGCAAATTTATGCAAGTGTTCTTGAAAAGTCCCCCCCTTATTCCAGATTATCTCAAAAATATATATGATTACACTCAGAAGCATCAGCCACAAGGCAAGTTTTTTTGTTGATATTCTACAACAGTGTAGGGAAAATACTTCATGNCCTATACCACTAGATTACTAAAAGATCACATTTCTGACTGTCTCTAAACACTACAAATACATACACTATAGATACACCGAACACCTTTTCAAACCTTAAAAATTGTGTATAATATATAATTACTATAACAACCCTCCTTCTATTAAATTTCTATTCAAAATATTTTAAGAAGTTTCATATAAGGACAGTAATCAAGAACACTATTAATAAAGAATTTCTGTCAGTTCAGTAATTCACAACAACTGCAGGCTTTCCTCCCACTGTCTTTTTGAAGGAAGATCTTCCAAAGCAACAGCCAAGACTCCATCATCTTGTGGATACATCTAGGGATTTTTACCATAGTATTTGTTACAAAACACTGTAGGGAGGAAGAAGCTCTCTTCCCTTATGCCTAGCCAATAAGGATCAAAAGACATTGCAGGCAGGAAAAAGAATGAAGCATTTACCTTCTTCATCCTTGGATGCATCAAAGTCTGTTCTGGAGCACTAAGGAACATCGTCGTTTTGTTTGTTATTTCTCAGCAGTATTACAACATTTACGCTTGCTCCTGATGTTCCCAGTATACATCTGGCAGCTTGTGTAAAAAAAAAAATACTACTTCTAAAAAAACGATGTCTTTTTCTATTTACTTCTCAGAAGTAGCATGGGAAGAGTATGTTCTTTAGAAGACCTACCAGTAAATTTTTCGTGTGCAAATTTACTTGCTAACTAAACAGTGAAAGGGCAAGTTGTTTATCATATTACAAAGTAGTGAACTTAATCCTTTTGCCATCAGTATCTTTGATCTGCAATAAAAATGAAGGAACAAAAGTAACACTAACTGATTTTGAAAGTAAGACTAGAGTTACAAAATTAAAAGCAAATTAGAGATCATAATCCTAATTATGCAACAAATGTAAGAGACTGCAATAGACGCTTCCCACTTGGCACAGTAGAGACCAGGTGTTAACTGTCAATAAACCTTCAGTGAATGCTAATTGGAACTGCTGTTTCACAAGCATCAACTTACTCCAGCTCACATCAAAGTGAAAATCTGTTTAACTTAATAAAGTATTTGCCAAGAATATTTTAATATTAAGAGTATTTAGTCATCAAGAGATCTTAAACTGTATCTTTGCTACAATTTGGATTATCTAAAGCTGTAGTACAAATCATATTAAATTATAAAGAACTGAGAAAAAAACCCACAAAAAATCCACAGGAACACTCACACATGGTAGACAGAAATGTTTTACTATAGAAATATTATAGTTTGTACTTTTACCTGTAAATACATAAAAATTGTAAAAAATGTGTTAGGTGCAAAGTTTGGGTTCCAATTCAGAGCCAGTAAGTTATTAGAAAGTTTTGCAGAGCTGTTTCAAAACCAAATTATAAACTAATTGTTGTCATGCATCACTGCGATCAAGAAGCATTTAGTCTAAGTAATACTCTCTATCAACACAGAGTCCAAGATAATGGTGACAGTTGTTAACCACAATCTAAACCAATGTTTTTGCATTACAATAACATAAATGGTTCATGTCAATGCAACTACACTGCTAAAACATGTATTTTTCTTCAACCCTTGTGATATTTTAAATTCTTTAAATTAGTAGCCAGTTGGCACATTTAAAGAAGGAAAACATTAAAAATAGCTCAAGAGATATAAGTAGACCAAGAAGACAGTATGCATCCACTCTAAGCTCCTATTGACATGCACTGAACTGTAGTAATTTTCCTCATGAACAAATAATGGCTGCGGAAGACCCCACTTTGAGCACAACCATCAGTAAGTACCAAGCAGTATTTCCTGTTTAGTTCTCTTTAGCTTCTGTTTCTCAGTACAGCTCTGTCTTCAATACACTTTAAGACAGTCACCTACTGATAGCTGGAAAAATCTTCCATGCTACTGCAGTTAAACTGACTCTGATACTTACATAAGCTTATTTCTACATTTCTCAGCTTTTCTGACCCCAACACTCCTGTCCACAGTGTAGATATTTGCCAAATTTATAAAATGTAAAATAATTTATCTTGACTAATCCAGTCCAAGTCTTGTAGGTTAATTAGGAGCAGCACACACTGGTAAGACCAGAATCATTACACTGGATTGGTTTAAAGCATTTTGTAGACTGACCAGAGCAATATGAGAAGACAAGTTAAAACAATATACATTGAAGGGTCAACATCTGCTAAAAATGCAAAAATATTTATCTAAGTAAGGTAAGAGAAAGTATTCTCTTTTATCTCAGTACTCCATTTATAAATTAGAGGAAACACAAATAGCTAAATAATCAATGGAGAGTAAAAGTTATCAGCTCTAAAGCAAACACCTTTTTGCCACCAAAAAAGAAATGAGTGTTCAGATGTGTAATAAGAAGAGGAAGATGTGTAAACAAAACAAAATAATGGTACAGATGGTAAGTGGCATTAAAAGTACCAAAGGCAACAAAAAAGACTTGATGCTCAAGCTATCCTTTAAATCATTCCCTTATAGAATGGTTTGGGAGTCTTTTTTATCCTGTCTTTCAACAGTTCAACCTAAATATCCTTTTTTTTTTTAACAAATTAATCATCTGCACTACCAAGGTCTGGTATTTCAATAAGACAAAAACAAAGCAACCAGATCAATAGCTTTGATTAGTTACTCTTATATTAGGTTTTTTACTTGAGTGGTGTATTTTCATCTCCAAAACACAGCCTTCAAACCTTGAGGGAAGAAGCTGAAGGAGAGACTACAAATTGCACACAGAATAGTAAAAAAAAAATAAATTAAAAATAGTCTTCAGTAGGGAGCAAAGCAAAGATGCTGGTTAATCCTTAAAAATAATACATAATGTTAATGAATTTGGAATTCTCTCAAAGGCACAAGCTTTTCACAGTGCTCCTCTACTTAGGAATCTTTTCAGGAGATTCCTCTAGAACTAGGTAACACATTCAAATTTTAGAAAGTGTATGATGTTCTGAATTAGGATGCAACTATATTTTCCTCTCTATCTCTAAAAGGTGACTGTTTTCAATTAACCTTCTTCCTCAAAAATGTTTCACTATTATACCATTACCAGGCTCTTCATAAGTTCCAGTTTTTGAGATTTTCATATACATGATAATACAATAATAATAGTAGTGTGTGCATGCTTATTTTTCCAGGGAGATTAGTCTCCATTTCACCATATTTCTAGCTGAAGTTTTAGTTACTTGACAGAGTATCTCCTGCAGAGATTAGCCTATTATTATTTGCTACAGACCCTCTCTGAAAGCAAGCCCATTTTCTCCAGATGACTCATTAACAAGCACGACAGAATGAAGTGTTCCAGCCTGAAATGCCAACAGCTAAAAATAACTCATCCCACAGCCTATGACAAT
Source organism: Chaetops frenatus (assembly GCA_013400775.1). Lineage (NCBI taxonomy): Eukaryota > Metazoa > Chordata > Aves > Passeriformes > Picathartidae > Chaetops > Chaetops frenatus. The sequence continues at coordinate 28,483 of VZTR01025002.1, forward strand.
TCAGTCCATCTCTTTACTCCATAGGCACAATCTCAGAGGGTCACCTTTTTTGGGGGGAGAAAATTAACATATGCAATGAACTGGGGAGGGCAGGGCAAGGCAGAGGGGCGCCAACCTAACAAAACAAACGAAAAAAATCACAAGTTACAGCAAAGCCACAAGGAGATAGTATCATTTCAAAANGGGAGGGCAGGGCAAGGCAGAGGGGCGCCAACCTAACAAAACAAACGAAAAAAATCACAAGTTACAGCAAAGCCACAAGGAGATAGTATCATTTCAAAAATCGATGTTCCAAACAGCACAAAAAAGGCTAATTTCACAGCAGAACAACAATTCATGGACTGAAAGGAAAAATACAAATATTTGACACAAGTAAGACAGCACCGAGTTTTCCTCTGAAGAAAGTAATTTTGACTTCCCTTGTCTGTGTGCATCCTGCCACTACAACACTAACAAGACACATTTGGTGACACCCTATGTTACTCTTCATGTTCTTACTAAGAAGCTTATGGTCAGTTGTTAGGTTGCACAGAACCCTACCAGCTCTTTTGCTGAACAGTAGTTCTAAAAAGACAGCATTTTATCACAGGAAATGTGCATTAAAGAATTTTCCTCCACTCCCAAGAAGGCTGCAATGAAGGAGGAAGAAACTTACCTTCTTACCCTTAGGCCTGCAAAAAAATTCATCTCTCTTTATGAAGTACAGATATACATTATGGACCATGAAATCACTAACTTACTAGCTTAGGTTAGAAAAAAACCTTGAAAGGTCAACTAGTTCAAGCCCCTTGCAATAAGCAGTGACATCTTTACCTAGATCAGGTTGCTCGCAGCCCCATCCAACCTCACCTTGACTGTAGATAAGGATGTGGCCCCTCTCATGACCTCTTCCAACAGGTGTGTGTCTCTCCTGTGCTGAGGACCCCAGAAGTGGATGCAGCACACCAGGTGAGGTCTCACAAGGGCAGAGAATCAGGGCCGAATCCCCTCCCTTGGCCTGCCGGCCACACTGCTTTTGATGCAGCTCAGGATGCTGTTGGCTTCCTGGGCTGAGTGCCCACCATGGCTGGCTGATGTTCAGCTTTCTATCCACTCATGACCCCAAATCATCCTTGGCAGGGCTGCTCTCAGCCCCTGCACACCCCAGGCTGTATTGACAGCAGGGATTGCCCTGACCCAGGTGCAGGACCCTGCTTACACTGGGCCTTGTTGAACCTCATGAGGCTCACATGAACCCACTTCTTGACACAGAAAATCCCACATGGGAACTCAGCAGCCACACACCAGCCAAAGTCAATTTCTTTGTCTGGAAAGCCACTGAAACAAAACACCTGTGCATAACTACCTGGCAATTAACTGTCTCACAGCTACCACTAATTTCATAATAACATTTTCTTCACAAATTAAGAAAAGATTTTTTAAAATGGAGTTTAATTGAGAAAAGAAATGTCTAGAAATAATACGGACAGCTGAACAGTCACTCTTCAACACAACTATTTAGTAACGCTTGCTGTATTTCACAGTCCTTTGCTCTAGTCTCAAATAATAGTAATTAAGCCTATAAACTGACTGGAAGCGACCATAACTACATTGTTACATAAAATCAAGCAGAGGAACATGAGCCACTTCAGCTGTTTTAAGCAGCCTTGGTCAACATTGCACACTGCCTTATTACTGAGAATACTTGGGTGTATTACACTAATGTTAGCGTGGCTGAACCACTTGCAAAACCACATTTGCCCTTATGCCCAAGGCTGGCTGGGGTCTGCCACACTACAGAAATAGTACCCAATTCAAAAACATTTCAAAGGTAGTTTTTGGTGGCCTTGTGAGATGATCCACAGACAGCATTATTGAGTAGAGACTCAATCATAGTTGTCACTACCTACAGATGGTGGGTGACTGCCCTGTAACCTTGAATATGCCACTGTTCACAGGCAGAAACTCCTGACTTAAATGTAGCATAGGATTCAAATTGTGCAAAACTATTTCCCTCTCCAACTTTCATTCATTAATTCTGTATAAAAGCCTCCCTACAAATGCCTTCTGACATTAGAGAATATTTTAAAAAAGGACATTGAAAAAACAAACATATATATCCCAACTCTCCAGCTAAGAATGACTGCAGGTTTTCTGCAACAGAGCTATTATTTGTATCAAGACTATATACAAGTCAGTAGCAATGGAAACATACCACAAACTAAAGTTGACATTATGTAACTTACATTTTCTCACTTTGTATGCCATGTAATCCTTGAAGTACAAAATTTCAATCAAGGTGAATTAAGACCAACAATTAAACCAATTTTATACATTTTATTTAAATCCTTAAGAGTCTAGGCTTTTAAAAATATGTTCTTAACAGGTTATAATAAAAGTCACAGTCAATTAATAAATTCAAAATCAGAGTCTTCAGTTTTAATAAGTAGTTTGATATCATGGTGAACTCTAATTTGTTTGCTTGATCCTAGTGAGTAGGAATAAAGCAGCTTTGAATCACAAACAATGCCCTGCAGTCAGTAAAACTCATGAGGTATTAATTTACAGTTTCATCTGTGATCAGTTAAACTGAATGTGAGATCTTAAACATATTTTAAAAAAACACCACAAATAGCTCAATAAGATATTTTTTCAACAGTGCTTTAACAAAAACCATACATTATTAACTACTATTGTCAAAACAGAGCCAAATGCAAGTTGTGTTTCAAGCCTGCGTTCTAGTAACTAAATAGTGAAAGATGCTATCCTTCAATAATATCTAAGAAGCTGATACAAAGGAAACCAATACAGTCTTCAGAAATCACTGACTTTTAACTCTTACGGGAATAATAATAAAAGCAAAAGTAATAATAAAAATTTTAAAACCCCAATTATCAGAAAGAAGTGTGTATGTGCATATATATAAAACCCACTGTATGTATGTGTGTATATATTTAGATCCCAAGTCAAACACTTGGAAAAGAAAAAAGAATTGTGTTTGAAAATTAGAAAAGTTACATAGAAGAGCAGAAATTATTCTTCCAGGAGATTCTTCAATTCTGCTGTACAGGAACCTGTACACTTGTCACTCCATTCATATGCACATACCCCATCTTCCACAGCGTATGATGCTCTATGCACAATGACATCCTGTCATTTCAGAATCACCTTCCATTTCATATTGTGCTCTGAACAGTTCTACATAAAAAATAGTGTATGATCATATTGTCAAAGACTGCTGGCATGGAGATACCCACTTGTTATCAAGACTAAAGAATTTAGGACAGTCATACAGCTGACAGGTACTGTCACCTTAGTGGAGCAGGCAATAACCACCTGTATAAATGTGGATGGTCAGTTTTAACATAAAACAAGGCAACTTACTTCAAATCACTTTCTGAGATTATGAGAAGGCACATCCACACTAAAAATACTCCCAAAAGCAAACCCTTGTGTGTCATATACAATCATCACATTGTTACTGGAACTGATATTAACTATGCATTGTTAAATTAACTTGTAGAAAGAACAAGTATATCCTCAGAATGAAAATATAAGGTATCACTGGACAAAGACATGTCATGAAGACATGAAGTGTTTAATATTAAGAGAAGTTTCAAAGACCTTTTCTTACGTCCTTTTTCAGTTTTAGATCCTACAACAGAGAAATCAGACTTGGCTGGCAAAGATTATTAAGCTAAATCAAGTCTTTGTAAACTGAAGAGCTCTAAAAGACTGACCTGAAAAATCTGGAAAAAATGAACTGAAGCTGCTGTTCATCTGAACACATGATTATTTTAATATGCTTTCAACTTTTAGGACAAGAAAACGTAGCAGCAATGGCAATGACAGTCAAGGCATCACATAAAAACCTCAAATTAAAATTTTAGAAGACAAATAACTCTATTTTCCCAGCCCTTATTGCAAACCATCCAGATTTAAGAATTTAATGCATGCGTGTTATCAGCAGAAATCTTGAATGGGGACAAACCAACAGCAAAAGAAAGTCAGTCCTAGTCATGACTTTTTTTTTGTTCCTGAACAGGCAGAATCACAAAACCATATTTTTTCCAAATCCCTTTCTTTGCAAACATTCATGTTATCCATAACAGCCGGCCTGAGGACAGCAACCATTATCCATGCATTCTCTTATTCCTGTTTTCAAGCAATGGTTTCCAAAATATTTTTCCCAACCTAATTATCTTCCTGCTTTTTTCTCCAGCAAAGATACCAGAGAACTTATAATACTGTCCTCTGACCACAAAAATTTAACTTCATTTCTTACTCAATTTAATTTCTACCTAGTATTTTATGAAACACCTGTTCAACCCCCTTATTCCCCTTCAACTATTACTGAGAGGCACAGAGGTTTTTAAGTGATCTCATCTGCAGACCTTGTTTTGTTAGCTGGGCTGTCTCTTATATTTGGAAGAATTTTCTACTTGTCTGGTTAATGTCCTTATTTGGGAGCCCTTTTGGAACCTGTGTTAGCTCTGTGTGGCCTTTTACTTTCCAAGGTAACTGCACCCTGCAACTCAAACTTTTTGAGAGTCTCCAGGTAGCAGATTTCAGTCCTTCCCAGGCCCTGCACAGTAGGAGAGGGAAAAGAGAACGTGCACACAGCTCCTTGCACACGTGTCTGTCCCACTGGTAAGGGCAGCAGACAGAACTCCCATGAAGAGTTATATATGGGTAAAGCCTTTAAAAGCCTGAACAGAATTTACACATTTAATTTATAACTAATCATTTAAATAACATTAGAAGGGAGGCAACTGCTTGTATTAGATAATTAGGTATAACATTCAGAACAAGCACCATGATCTGCTTAAATCTATTATATTATCAGTGGTTTCAGCTCATAACAATAATCTGTTCACAAAGAACTATTTTCTGTTATACTTCCCTTAGGAAAAATTAAGTCTTCTGTAACACATTATTGATAAGAAGTATTTATGTACACCATTTGGCCTAGTAACTTCCTTTATTTCCCCCTACTTGAATGCACCAATTTTTTGGTTAATACAGTAAATCTGTTGTATTAAATCTGAAACTGATTAATGATGCACTGTATCAAGCTAAGTAGAATTCAATTAGTGTATAATTGATTAGTGTGTAATTGGAGCAGAGCTCTAGATTTACCAACATTAATTAGGATGGCTTATTACAGATAATTTATGTTATCATAATGTAAAACAGAAGATAGAAGTACTTGGTTTATCAAGAAAGCTTAACTTAAGATCAGGTGGACATCCTCACAGATTAGAGAGCATACAAACTAATGCCTGCAGAGTTCTTCAAGACACATAAATCATAACAAGCTAAGTCTTTCAAAGAAAGGTAAATTGCTGATTAACCTTTTACCCTGGATTTCCTAAGCAATTAAGACTGTTCATACTAATTTACTATAATAGTAACATTCTAACAGAAGAGGGTACATCCACAAAGCTGCTAGAATTAAACATCACATCCTTTCAGTCAGTATACAGTATTGCCAGACTGAGAACAGAAGGATGATTATTACTCTCAAAGATTAAAAACAAACCAAAACCCACCCCAAAAAACCCAAATCACCTTTAAGGTTAAAGTTTACAAAGCATATGCATTTATTAAAGCAGCAGAGGGAAATAAGCAGCAGCAACTCAGCTAACAGACCTCATCCATTCTTGCTTAAAACTCCTCTGGATGGTAACTCCACTCTAGACAGAGGAAAGAACTGCACATTCCCCTGAGTACACTGCCACAATAATTATGTTCATTATCTTGCATGCTAACAACAAAGATATAATAATCTACCAGTGAATAATTCATACAGTGTCAGATCCCTCTATGATATTCATTACTAATGGTACTACTCACAATGCAAGTTAGAATACAATATTTTAAAAGATGCATTTACTATATAAACAAAATCTTCAAGTCATTTTTACATTCTTGGCCATTAACAAATTTAGCAATCAGTAGAAATATGGGGGTTTTAAAATAATTTTATTATATATTTAAATGAATATCAAGCAAGAAAAGTGAAACAGCCAGTGGGCAAGTTCACAGATAAAGGTTAAAAAAATACTTTAAGAGGTAAGACCTTTACACTTTTTGTTTTAAGTTAACAACAAAAGAAGAGTCAAAAAGCTTTAAGAACAGTAATTGCTTCTCTGCATCCCCTCTTCCAATGCTTGCTTCATTCGCTACCAATTAAAACATTATACCACTATTTTTATCTAAATAAAGTATTTTATCTAAATATTTGCCATCTTTCTCAAAGACTCTAAACAAACATTAAATTTAAGCACACACATTAACACATCTGACCTACTGCCTACTATAATCTAAAATTACAGCATTCGTTCATTATTGAGCCTAAATTCAATCTCTATACCTACTATTTTGCCTCCCATTTCCACTTGCTTTCATAGATTTCTTTTATTGTATCTGCTGAACTTTGCTTGAAAAAGTTAAAATTAGTGCATCTTGATCTTTTTCAAAGCTGATTTGGGTCTAGAACTGCCATAACTTGTCTGACAACCCACACATATTACTGAACTCTCTGAATCAATGTACTTAGCTTCAGTAACTCCAAAACAGTAAGGTA
>VZTR01025008.1:9958-45163 GCA_013400775.1 Chaetops frenatus
TTTTACTCTGCACTGGAACAAGGTGAATCTCTGGAACTACCGTACAAGTTGTTCCTGAGACAAGCAGAGCCTGAAAAAGGAGAGGAAAAAAGGCGCTGTATTAATATTTTTCCTTCTGTTTTCCACTACCTGAATTAGGAACTACATTTTAATATTAACTGTCAATAAACTCAGTTAACCTTCCACAAGCTAATATTGTCTTGCCTGTGATGATAAGTAATGTCCCTGTCTTCATCTTGGCCCACAAACTTTCTTATTCCTGTACTTATTTCCTCCTTCATTCTGCTAAGGGAAGAGTNNNGCAAGTAGTTTGGTGGGAGTTTGATTGATAGCCAGAGCTAATCCACTGAAAGTTCTTAAAGGTGAACATAAATTTAAAAAAATAGAAAGGTGCACTTCTTTTGTATTGATATGGTAACTTTTCCCTCATGATTCTGTCCGAAGCTTGCACAGCCTTAACTGACCTCTGCTCTCTTTGAGTGTATGTTTCTGATTCCTGCATTCTCTTTTTGTCTCTAAAATGTTCTCTTAAAGCCACTAAGTTCTAATTGTTTTATTCTAATATTTTTGTGCTATATACATCCACTGCATTTCACGTTAAGTTTTGACACCTGAGCTGCATCTAGAGACACTGCCTCTTTCTGTCTTATGTATGTAGGATAAGGGAGGAGTCCCTACCTACTGTCTACAAAACAGGAGGCTTTTGGCCAGCAACTCCCAAGATCTTTTCCTAGACAACAACACACACATAACTTTTTCCTGGTGACTAATATTAAGTGAAAATTCTGTTTGAAACTCTTCCTGTCTGCAGAGGTAAAGCATTTGTGCTTCTCAAGAAAGCTAGTTCAGACCATTTCCTGACAGCTGGTGTTCTTTATCAGAATATTTCTTTGTTTTTTGAGAAGGATATTTTGCTTAGTCACTCCAGAATATGTTTTCATTCACAAACTATATATAGTAGATGTACTATTTTCCCATTTACTGTTTTTTTCATTAATTTCTTCGCAGTTTTTAGTTCAGTTGTTTATTCTCTTGTGTTTTCATTGCATTAAATTAATTCTTTAAGCATTTATTGATTCTAGGTTAAACTGTGATCTTTCGGCTTCTTCTGATCTTGTTTGAAAATACATGTAAAGTACCTTGTTCATTGGTAACATACTGAGACAAAGGCTTTCATGTCTATTTAAACACAAAATGGAAGATAATTAAGGGTTAAAAAAGGGAATACTTTTAATCATTTCTTTTGTTTCCTTTTAATGGCTTCTCGCAGGCTTTACTGTTTAGAGTACTTCTCCAATGAGATGATACTGGTTTTGACATTAGTTGGTAGAAAGGAACGAATTTTTTGATTGATAAAAAAGCCCTATTATTTGGACAAGACTGGAAATAAATAAATTATATATTTGTCAAGATTTCAGAGAGAAAATTTGTGTTGACTTATTAATAATCTTTAAATGGACAATGGACAATATCAACTAGCTCTGTAACTAGCCTACTTTTTTCCTGCTACTATTCCCATGATGTTCACAAGTATAAGAGCAGCTTTTAAAAAAAATCAAGTATTCATAAATGTCTCAACTCTATCATACTCTAAGACTGTTTTCTGAAAGTATAGTACCGATCAGGATGAAATAAAGGCAGAACCACAGCTGCTGGACAACAGAGACAAGGTTTTGTACACACATTTTTTCTCAAGCTAAAAATGTCTCTGGCTACCTGATACCATGACTTTCCTTTTTTGAACTAATTTCAGACCTTTGGGGCATATTTGTACTTGATTTGGAAACCTTGGACAGTATTGAGATCTTGTCTTTTGGTGATGTAACATTCAAACTTTGTTTCCAGATGCATATTTTTCATAAGTTGCATGGAATTTTATCTAAAGCAGTGAATTCTCCCAGTTTAGCTTTTTTTTTACGTTAAACTATTTTACCATGTACTGATTTTTTAATTTCACTCATTGATAGCACTCAACAGATAGTTACATATGATTTTTACTTTAAATATGATATTTGTATTTTCCCAGAATAAATCCACTGAATCTGATTAAGCTTCCTGACGTATATGTGAGACCCCATTGCCCCTTTCTTAAACATTTCTTAATATGTTAATATAAACCAACTTCTTCAGTCATTCAAACAAAATAATTTGTGTATGCATGTGTTTTTGGATATACGTGTATTTGCAATCATATCTGGGCCATAAGACAGTGAAGGAATGGATGTAGTTCTTGCAACCCACCCTAGAAGGCAAGTGTTACCCAGGTTCTTGTTAATAGATCCCTTGGGGTGGATTAGACTGAAACAACACTGAACGATCAGTGTTTGTAGATATACACATGTAGGGTTTACTGTGGAACAACTTGGTTGCACAGGAAAATAGGTATGTAACCATTTTGATTGTTATCTACAGTAATATGACAATATAAAAGCATAAAAACATCATTTATAAAAGTGCATAAGAAAGAGAAGGAAATGATAAGAGTAGAAAACTGTTACTTACACTGATAGTGCGTGGACCTCGCAGTGAGACTTGGTTGTTGCCATTTCCTTGTCTGTTGTTTGAAGTGGTTGTTGCAGCCCTGGCTGCAGTGGTGGTTGCAGTCCAGATCCATCAGGTAGTGCTGGGCATCCCAAAGAGATGTTGGTGGGGGTCCCCAAGAAGTAGTGGCAGTGGGGAGTGGGGAAAGGATATTCCAAAGAAGTGGTGGAGAGAAATCCCACAGGACACCACCATCTATTGTGTATGATGTCATACCATACCCAGGTCCCTCCTCTGGTGCAAGGAGTTTCAAGTGGAAGATCAGGGATACTTTGGGTATCTTTGACACCTTCTAAGGTCACACAGCTGCCTGTTACATCAGTGCAGTTGAGTCCCTTATGGCCCATTATGGCCTGTCAGTGAAGATGAACACCTTCAGGCCACATGTGAATGTCCGTCCCAGTACTTCCCCAGCAGGGGAGTTATCACAGCTGAGTTCATTTGAGTAAGGATAAGGAGACAGTTCCCACCTCGCAGGGTTTGCTTCTTCCCTTATCATGCTCAACACCCAGCTGTAGCCTGAGGTGGGTTGTTATCCTCTCTGCACATCAGCAGCTTCCCCCTGAATGTCTGAGGCACCACCATTTCAGTCTCTTTTCCAGTATCACTTGTGGATACATNTAAGGAGACAGTTCCCACCTCGCAGGGTTTGCTTCTTCCCTTATCATGCTCAACACCCAGCTGTAGCCTGAGGTGGGTTGTTATCCTCTCTGCACATCAGCAGCTTCCCCCTGAATGTCTGAGGCACCACCATTTCAGTCTCTTTTCCAGTATCACTTGTGGATACATTCTTCTCCCCAGACCTGGGATGATTAGACAATAGTATCCCCTTATTTCAAGTTCCCATCACAGTCCAAATTCCAGTTATTAGGCATATTTAGGGAGGGTTGGGTTTGATGGTCACAGATAGACAGCTGTTTTGTTGCAGTGTGCTATAGGGAACAAAAGTCCCTCGATGATTTTAGCAATGTTTAAGCCATTATCCATTTCAGTCTCTCACAGTAGTCAAGAACATATAAACTGATCATGAGGACCACGAAACAACTCTCCTATGAAGACAGGCTAAGGGAGTTGAGGTTCAGCAAGGAAAACAAAAGGCTCCAGGGAGACTGAACTGTGGCCTTTTAATTCTTAAAAGAAATCCTTAATCCTTTTTAAATCTTAAAAGAAAGATGCAAAGAGACTTTTTAGCAGGGCCTATAGGGATAGAACACGGGGTAATAGCTTTGAACTAAAAGTAGATCAAGATTGGATATAATGAAGCAATTCTTTACTGTGAGGGTGGTGAGGTACTGGAACAGGTTGCCCAGGAAAGTGTGAATGTCCCATCCCTGGAAGTGTTTAACTTCAGGTTGGGTGGGTTTTAAGCAACCTGGTCTAGTGGAACTTGTCCCTGCTCCCTGCAGGGAGCTTGTAACTAATGACCTTCAGGGTCCATTTCAACCCCAACTATTCTATAATTTTATTATTTTTTCAAAATAAAATTGGAATAAATATTGTAAAACCTAGGAAGAATTCAAAGAATTTGACTCATCTGTTATAAATTAAGAAAAATGCAGTATAACAATTTAATTTTATGCTTTTGTGGTCTAAATTTAATTTCAGGTTAATGAGTAGGCAACCAGGTCATATAGTCTGATATTTTCTATTCCACTTCCATGCATTCCAATTGAGAATAATCACAATGAAAATTAATTTGTATCTCTAACTAATTGGCCAGTTAATGGCAGCCACTTTGAATAGAAAGTGGGGTTTTACTTGCAGAAAAATGAAAGAAGTTCATATCTGAAATAGTTGATATTTCAGTGGGAAATGATGGCCCATATGACCTCTCAAAATCACATTGAGATGGCTGAAATAATAGACGATAAAAATCCCCTGGCCTTTGGTCCTTCCTGAGTGAAATATGTGCTTTGTGTAATATGTAGAACAGAACTAAAAATTGCATTTTTGAAAGCTTGAACATCTCAATAGAAGACAGCAGTTGTTCTGTTGTTGTCACTCTGTGCTTTGGTCTTATCTTAGAACTTAAAAAAACAAAACCAAAATTTAACAATATACAATATAATTCCTAAAATTTAACAATAATACACCCATTATTAGAGCAAGGGAGTTTTAGAGGAAGCTCTTTTTGCAGCCGTAAAGGACACGTTAGGATATCAAGGATTGCATTCAGTGCTGGTAACTCAGTGTGCAGCTGCCAGGGGAACAACACACAGAGCTCTGGGTGTCTGGACAGTGAGGGAAGATGCCTTGAGCTGCTGTGAACAAAGTGCACTGGGACCTGTGACCCAGCCAGGTGACCAGACACTCAGATGATGGGCAGACTCTACAACTCGTGTTAAGTTGTAAATTAGGTATGTTTTTAATCAGCGCTGGGCGCATGGGGGATACCTCCTCCAAAAGCATGCACCCCTTGGTGACTTTCTCTCAGCTCTTTATCTTCTGAAACATTACATATGCATTAAATTTCNGCACAGTAAGGATTTGGGTAGTTCCCAGATTAGGTTGCCCTGGCCAAAACCTTGAGCCTTGCTCTTGCTGGCTTACAGACCACGAAGTTCTTCTTTATCAAGTTTTAACGTCTATCTGTTCCCAGTACAAGCTGTTTCTCTACAAAATCACCAAATAATCTATTCTTAAAACTTCATATTTTCATATCCATAAATGTCCCCCATATCACAGAGACATGGCAGCAGCAACCCTGAGCTTTTTATGCACTTGGGCTGTGAGGATATAAAGCCCAAGGCTTCCTTTGTCCAGGGTCCCTCCTTGGAGGCACCCAGCCTGAGCTGTTCTTTTGTTATTTAATTTTTCCACCAAGATTAAATTATTTTTAGGATTGTGATGTCTGAGCCTTTGCTATTGGAAAACTTGGGTTAAGCCAGTAAGGAATCTTGGTCTGCCTGTATGAGTTTGATGTGTGTAGCTGCAAAGGCAAAGGGGCTTTGGTCCCAGCTCAGGTGGTGCAAGTGTGACTCAGAGTGTCTCCTGGGTGGTCAGACATGGAAGTTTCCTTAACAAAGATAAATATCAATATAGAAAATAGGATATATATTCTTTCTGCCCATAGGCTGTCAAAGGGATTATGTTCAGGGCTATTTTTATTGAAGGTGAAGAATCAAGCTCATCTCTAAAATCTTCCCTTGCACATCAGTTATGGACCATTGTCTTACAATGACCTTTGATTGATCTAATAATTTTCAGCCAAAGAGAGAAAAGGGGATATAAGCACAATTACCAAAGAGATAAACAAGAAGAAAATTTAAAAGTAGAGAAAGTGAGACCCAAGGAAGTAGAATTACACTTTTTGTAATATTCTTGTACAACTCCTAAAATCAGTATGATGATCTGACTTACACATAATTAAAAAACATGGGATTTTTGGTTTTGTTTTCAAAATTTAAGTTACTAAACATTCGCAATTGCTTTGCAATGATTCCATGTCTACCATTTGCAAAGGTTGTTTACACAGAAAGAAAGAGCTATGATTTAAGAGTATTAGAGTGATATATCTATTACCTCAGGATGTCAGCATCTTGGCTGCACTGAAGTTCTTGCCAAGACTAATCTAAGAAAATGCAAATATGTTTTCTGAGTTGAGATCCATTCACAGTCAGTGGAAAAAAAATAGACATATGCAGGAAGACACTGAAACTAAGAGTTTCTTTCCCCCTCCACTAACTTCAAAGGAATTCAGCAAGACAAGCTCTGAGTTAGGAGTCACCAACAGAGGTATATAATGCTGTGTGAGATAAATTAAAATACAGAATTTTAGCATTAACCCTAGTGTAATGAGAGGTTCTGTATTTAGGCTTTTTTTTCTCTCAGAAGCATTGATCGTCGTAAGGTTGCACATACTCTTGTATTGAAAACTTGAAGAATACATTATACTATAGTTACAGATGTTGAAAAAAGATAAAAATTACTTGAAAAGTACAAGAGTCTTCTAGTTTGGGTTAGTGAGTTTGTCTGGGGTTTTTTCCTGGTTTTCTTGTGTTTAATAAGACAAAGAATATGGTAAAAAACTCCTTTTCTGTCAGTTATTGGTGTAAATACATGTAATGCTACTAAATCTGATAAACCATTCTTTCTTCTCAGCAATATTGTGATAGCTACAATAAGGATACAGTTCTTATGCCAGTGAAAACAATAAGTGGTTGATGTAATAAACATTACAGGTCATTTTTTTAAGCTTTTATCACTATCTTAGAACCGTAGATAGCCAAATCCCATTGTTTCAATCAAGTGAAATTCCTGAGAAATGGGGCTAAGTACAGAATCATATTGGATTGCAATAACTTGACCATTCAAGGAGTCATAGTTAACTATTAAATTGAAGTAATAATTTATTTCTTAAGGTATTTCCTTTTATTCAAATAATTCCGTTAAAGCTATATTAATAGAGTATCTTAAGGGGTTACATTTTTCCCAGTTAAGAGGTAATATGCACAAAACACAATTCCAAAGGAAAGCACTGGGAAAAACTGTTATTTCCACTGTGGTCATGAAGGTAAATCTTCAAAGCATTCATATGTATACACTTAATACATTCCATTGTCATAAATATGCTAACAGAGAGAAAAAATAGATATTTAGCTTCTGTACAGATCCTGAATGTAATTTTCTTATACTTTTTATTGCTATGATTATACAGCATTCTACATTTAATTGCTATTGTTCTCTGCTGTGCTAGAAGTTCATTTGAAAAACATTCAGTGACAGCAATATAAAAGCGCTGTGCAATAACCCAACATCAGTAACATAGCAAGAAAAAACACTTTTGGTGCATGCTGAAACAATTTTTGTAACAAAAGGAGCTGCAATTCCAGTAAAAAAAGGTTTCCATTTTTTCAGACTGAGAATCCAAACATATACCCAATCCTTGCTACAAAAACCTCAATCAGATTTTTTATGCCTATCCATATAGAGTGTTCCAAATTCAGATGAACTCAGATTTCCTCCTGGGCCTATTTAGTAAACGTATTAAATAATGCCACATTTCTAAAGTAAAACACATTCTATTTTCTTGTGATTTTAACACTTTTTTTCCCAGAATTAAGAATGTAATGCCTAAACATTCCCATGAATGTTGCTTTCTAAAAAGTGAATTAATGAGGATTTAAGTTTGCCATACTGAGCATGAAGCTCTGCTGTTGAAGGCTGTAGTACATAGATTTCTGCAAAAAGCCTGAATGAAAATTAGATATGCCTTGATAACATCCAACCCACTGAAAAATTTCATTTCTTCTTGTTCGCTTCTGATGAACCCTCTCTTTTCCCAGCAAAACTAAAAATTTATGTGTTTCTTTTTTTTCTGTTTGTTTGTTTGTTTGGGTTTTTTGTGCACTCAGATGTTGAAGGGATTCTTCCTGGATCACATTGACATGTACTATTTATAAAAATCAGCAATGTCTTTCTAACATCATAATCATTATTAAAGCTATTAGTTAAAGACATGAAGACTCACTCCCTTCTCCCACAAAGAGTCAAGCAAAATTTACAGCATCTGTGGTTGTGAAGGATTAGACAGCTCTAGCCTTCATTTACAATCTCTGCACAGGCAAGACAGAGGATATGATTGCTTAATTGTGCATAGATAATGGATATAATAAAAATCCTGTATGAAACTGCATGGGTCTTAAACAATTTAAATAGTTTTTAAGTTTTGTATACTATTTTAATACATTAAGCTATTTCAAAGCCACATTTCTGCCACTACTTTCTTCTCTAAGTTCTACTGACATAATTTGTGTGTGATTGCTAAATTGTTTGTATTATGTTCCCAGATATTCCTTGCATATAACCTCTTCTTTATTTCTCAGATAAATCAATAGTGGTGAAGATTATTCTCCTGATGGCCTTGAAGTTCAAGCTTGATTTCAGCCTAGACTAGATAACTGTAAATCTAAGTGAAAACAATTCTTACTGATTAGTAACTAACAGAAATTAATTTGAGGTCTTTGTCATATTCTCAAAATAACTTTTAATGAAAACACAAAGCCTGTGCTATTCCTTGATATATTCCTGGAAGAGAGTACTTAGCAAATTCACACCTTTGGCTTCAATAACCTCAGTAGCAACTTTGAGCTGCAAATTATTACTAATATTTTTTAATACTGTCTTTGACAAAAATTGAATTGTTTTCTGTTGCTAATGCAGCAGTTTCTAATGCTTTTCCCGACTAAATGTGTAAGGAAATCTCCGTTCTTAGTTTAAACCTCTAAGTTGTATGGAATGAAAAACCTACAATGTTTGCCATGGTTCTGATTTCTTGGAATATGAGGCCTTCTATTTTTTGCACAAGAATTTCTCTCATAGCAATTAGAGGAACACAGAAAGTGTTAACTAAGGCCAGATAAGTTTCACTGGGCCTCCTCACAATGGTGAGATACTTCCCCTTATATAAGGTGACTTGTGCTAATTTTGTCAATATTTTTCTGTGTTTGATTATGCAGAAGACTTTGGAGAAATTTCAGTTATTACAATTGGAAATACGTCAAATGCAGTTTTGTTTTCTTTTTTTTTTTTAATCTTATTGCTGAATGTCTTTTGAACTCTAGTAATTTTAGTAATTCAAATTTTATAAACAATTTTGAGATTTTATAAATCTGATGGTTTACTACTGTTATCTGGTTAATGTCTACTTCAATAGAAAATTGCATACTAAACTGCAAACATATTTGAAACAATATAAATCAGTTGTTAATAAAATTGATGGCAGCTGTCCTGTGAGGGATATTCTTATAAATGGAAAATTAAGCCACATGGTATTATTTGAGAGATAATATATTCACATTTTATGTGAAAACATTTTTTGCTGTAAAGTTGTCAGGATCATGCTTGTGCCATTTAGGATAAGTCAATATCCACTATATTCTAATTTTTGTTTTCTTTTTTTTCTCAGGTAGAATTTTTCAGTAAATTCTCTTGGAAAAAGCCTTTTAAAAGTGATTTTAAAAAATACTTTATAAATACCCTGCTTTTTCAATCAATGGTTGCATTATTTAGTGAATCAAGATATTTGTAACCTGATGAAAATGCCAAATATAATGAATACATGATTTCACACCCTCTACCTTTCTCATTTTTTTCTGCCTCAGAGCAATCTGATATCCATTCGGCCAGTGTTGCTTAAGATCCTGCTATAGAAAAATATGCAATTGATAAGACTGGGATAAAATTATAGTTTATTTCTAAAAAATTGATATGTTTAATTATAGTGAATAATTACATGCAGTAATTGATGATGACATTAGTATCACAAATCAATTTTTTTGTCTGGTTCAAAGAGATAGAGTAGTAGTAAGCAAAGAAATGAGATTACTCCTCTCAGTTATTTGTTTCAGGCCAATGGTTTTTTTCCTGTGACATTTGGTTATTGTGGAGATTTAAAAAAAAAGTGAAATAAGATTTTTTTTCTGCACTTCATGAAGCTCTGAATTATACCCCTTGTTAAAATGAACAAACAGAATTTCAAGGCCCTAAACTTGGAAAATTCTACATAAAACAATAATGTTAACAACTTATGTTGTTAAAAATGAACTATTACTTACCTCTAACAAGGAGACATGAATTTGGCATGTATTTGGGTGAATAAAATTATGAATTAGTAATATTAACAAAAACAAAAAAAAAGGACAAAAAACCATTTTGTAGTTTTTTTTCTGCTTGTGTTAATGCCTTTATTTTCACTGCAATAGATCAAGGTTTTGAGGGCACTACCACGTCCCAGCCCAGCTTTGGCCCATTGCTATTGCCAGGGCAGCGTCCAATGCCCAGCACAGGGGTCACCCTGGTGCCCTGTGTCCCTCCCTGCTCTCCAGCTGGGACAGTGGGAAAAACTCCGGCTGCTCAGTTGTGTCCTGATGCTCCCCCTGGGGAGCCTCTGCAGCTCCAGGGAGCTGCAAGCCCCCAGTACACAACGACACATTTGAAAGTATTAGCATTTTTCTCTCAGCAAAATTATTTTTATTGCCAGTCTGAACAAGTCTTGCTTCAATTTATGGCTTTTCATTCTCATCCTCCCTCCAGGCAGCTCTGGGAAAAGCCCAACCTTTCTAGTGTGGTAACAAACTGCTCTCAAACCTTTCCCTTTTTCAGGGAACAAGCCCAGAACCCTCAGCCTCTCAGCAGAACTTGCTTCAGTTTATTGATGTACAAATGTATTTCCAGTCTTATATTCCCCCCTGCAATTAAGAATCTTCAATCATTTCCACCCTGAAAGTACAATCTGCAGAAAAAAAAATTGCAGTAACTAAACTACTAGCCATGCATTCAAATATGGGCTGTAACAATGCAGAGCTGGTATAGAATAAAAATCAGATTTCATCTGTCACTGGCAGGTAATAACATCTGGAATTCTGGTTTAAAGATCTGTGCCTGATGAAGTTTGAACTCTGTAAATGTGCACCACATTCCTCAATAAATCAATCAAGTAAAAACCCAGAGAGACTGTTCATTTTTTGGTTTGTTAAGGTTTTGGTTTAATTTTACTACAGGTGTGTCATGGTTTTTAGCCCAGAGATTAAACACCATGTGGCACTAACTCAATCCTTACACCCCTCCCCCTAACACCCAGGTGAAATTGGGAGGAAAATTGAAGTAGAACTTGAGATAAGAACAGTTTAATAATTGAAAATAAACTGCAATACAATAATAATAGTATTTTCACCATCATCACCATAAAAGAAAAGTCTTAACTGATGCACAATGCAGTTGCTCATCAACTGCTGATGGATGCCACAACCCCCTTACTGAACCCAGACCAGCTGCATTTCTGAGTAGCTCTCCTAGTTTAAATAAGTAGGCCTGATGTTCTGTGGTGTGGAATGGCCCTTTGGCCAGTTTGGATCACCTGTCCTGGCTGTGTTTCCCTCTCACTTTGGCAGGGTTTTTTTTGTTGCTGGTTTTTGTTTGTTTGTTTGTTTTGTTTGTTTTTTGTTTTGTTTTTTTTTTCTTTGAGAACCATCTCATAATTAATTGTGTCTGAATGCACTGCTTAGTATTGGGAATGTATTTGCCTTAGCATGATATGATAACTTTCTTTTTTATTTCTATTTTTTCTTTGTCTTCTTTTCTTTTTTGTTTTTTCTTTGTCTTTTTTCCTTTTTCTCTCTTTTTTTAAGCAGATATATTTATTGTACTATTTACAGTAACTATACAAGATTATTCTCCTCTTCATTACAGAAGCTGTATTCATATCTCCTGTAAAACACTCAATTTTTACTCTCAGTTTCCCTTTGAGATCCAAATAAAGCATGAGAGTTATGAGGAATATAACTGGTTTTGCAATAGACTTTGTTTATTTTCTTTTAGGGACAAGCACAAGTCTATGGAAGAGTGAACTAGCTGTGCAGTGCCATTCTGCAATCACAGTACTCTGTGTACTAATTTATGCTTCCAGAAGATTAAAATGTTGTCCAGAAAAGTTGCTTGGTTCCGGTTTGTCCTTAAGACTAGATTTCATTTACTTTATTTTCATTTTGTTTCCCTTTCAAACATATTACAAGAGTTATGGGTTTTGTAGGTTCAGAAATTCTTACTTCCCCCTTTTATTCTTTTCAAAATGAAAGAGAATGAGATTTTTTTCATTTCCATCATGCAAAAGTTTTTTTAAGTTTTATCTTTCTTTCTCCCCAGGATTTTAGAGCAAAGATCAACATCTCAAAAATCACTGCAAATTGCTGCATGCTATTGTTGCTTCCTTTAAAAGCTATCTAAAATGGAATCTTACATAATAAAGTTGACAGATATCATCCGAGTCATCTCTTCCTCTGTTTTAGCACATGTAGTAGAATAATGCTGTGGAAAAAATTTGTAAGAAGCCAGTAAGCAATAATGCTCAGAGAATTTTAGATGGATTGAACATTAGCAATAAAACCACTTATGAGCACAGAAACTACTGAGACAAAGAATAGGATCCTGCTTCTACAAAAATAAGCTAAAGAGCAGAAGACATGTAGATTAATGTTACTGTGCATATCCTAATTAAAATGGGGTATTTTGCCAATTAAAAAGATTCATGACCAGGACTAAACCTGACACTTTTGTTGATAATTCACAAAACCAAAATAATTTATCCCCTTCAAGTCTACAACTTGTTCAACTCTGCAGGACAAACAAGTATTTACATGTTACATGTTTTTTGTCAGAATAAGAAAATCCAAGTTGGCAAAAAAGGAAGAATGGTGATTTTCTGTAAAAATAAAAAGTTTACTTACTAAATGAGTATAAAACAGTCAAATGTTTAATTAAACTGCTTTCCTACAATTCCAGATGAAATGAAACAAAGAAAATTGAAAAATCTCCAATAAATATTATGATAAATAGAAATAAATTCAGCTTGGTTTAGAAAAGAAGATTGGATTCTTAGTATTTTCTTATGGAGAGCAAATACTCTTCCTGTTGCGAAATCAAAAAGAGGGGTAGAGAGTTTATACTTTAAAAAAAAATGTAGATAGTAAACAAAACTAAATCCTGACATATTTCAAATCCAGCAAAGACCTCAGCAGATAGCAAAAGATTATTATAAAACAATTTTCACTGGATTTATGACAGTCCAGGAAAGAGCAGGAAATAGAAAATGAAATAATAACAAGTTATATCTGGTTGAATGTGCAAAGAGGACAGTAGACTAGCTAACACAAATAAGAGAGTCCCTGGCAAGGTTAAATGGATAACTAATGCATAGATATCAGGGTTGTGAGAGTTTATAATACTTATTGCATTACTGTACTTAAAATGATCACAGATAGCTCAGCCTAGAAAAGACAAGATTCCTGTAGTGTTTTTAACAAAAACAAAAGAGCATACAAGGAGCTAAAATAATTTTTGGTAGGTGAGGGATATTTCATTAAAGTGATATCACTCAATGAAAGCAATTCCTTTGCAAAAAAAACTCCTATACTTCTGGATCTCTGTATTTTGAAATAGGGCATTAACAATGCCAACAATTATAAAATTTTACATACCCCTATAAAATTGATGTCCCTGTATGCATATGGTATTATTGGAATACAGTATTTCACCTAAGCAAGATGATGGTCTGACACAAAAATCAAAATATGTATTGCTATATTTCAAGATTCTATTTGTGAGTCAGCCCAGTTGGACTCAGGGTAAGAAGTCAAACCAGTTTGAACTGATATTGTTTTAGAGTGACAATGTTTCAAACATTTTACAAATAATTTTTGAAAATTATTGGACAATAGAGCATCTGATTTCTGATAATGTATATTTCCCTGGATTAAACCTCTACATATAGAGACATGCATAGAGAAAAAATACCTTACAAATCCTTACAAAATGATTTGTCTCTGTATACCTGGTCCTATTTTTATATATAAAGGTGCCAAAGTAAAGTGTTTTATTTTTGCTTCTGCATAGAAGTTAAACACTTTCTAATAAATTACTGAAAAAGTCATGCTTAGTCTTTCTGCATTATGTTCTTTAAATATCCAGTGAAAAGGAACCATACCAGAACATACAACTGATTTGGACTTACTATAATAAAAGTTTTCACATAACTGAACAACATGCTGACTAAGCAGTTCAGGAAACTCAGAAATAAATGGAAGATCTTAACAAAACTTCTATAATCTGTAGGTCAGGGTGTAGCAGCAATTTTTCAGAATAATTTTATTTCCCTCAGCTGCAGGTGTGAGACTTGTAGGCTTTGAGTTTCACTTTGCTGTAAGGAAAGGCAAAAAAGAACCTCTTTTACATCCTCAAAATCTGCTGAACAATCAGTTGTTCAAACAGTTGTACAATCACATAGATTGTTTGCCAAACGTGTATACACTTAAAAATATCCAAGAGAAATTGAACAATGACACATTTTTCACTCCTGGGAAAAACAACCACCACAAAAGAGAAAACCAACAACAGAAAAAAAAAAAAACAAAAATTCCAACACAAACAAAACAAAAATCCTCCAAAATCTATGCACTCTTTAAAAAGGGTTATTTATTTCCATGCAGTGCAGTATAACAGTAACATTTTTTAGTGATTTTTCCAAATATAGTACTACCTTTTACAGTGTTCAGACATTTTTTCTTTTTGTTAATTACATATAATGCTCAAAACATAACATATTTTGCTATCTTCTGATGAATAAAAGAAAGAACACCCTCTTTACCTTATGCCTTCACTTCCAAATCAATTTTTTGCCAGAAATAACTTTTTTTGCCCCAGGAGAAACATTTCCTTTTCAGAGACAATAACATGTTGTCAGGGAATCTTTTTTTCATTTAATGGAAAATCACTACTAAATTTGGGCTTAAGATTTATGAAAAAGGTCTTTTGTCCCTGTGATGTCTTTCATAAGAAAAAGATACAAAAGGAACTCATACTTAAAATCTCAAGGTATATTCTTGATTCTTCATGGAATTCTTTTGATTTTAGTAGGCTTTTTAGCAGAGGTTATAGTCATATACTGCAAGGCTGTAGTCATGCACTGCTGCAAGGCAACAACTTATGTAATTTTTTACTAAAATTTAATCCAGTGGCAGGTGAACTGGAGCTAACTGCTTTAATTCTGCACCTTTCATTGAAATGGTACTTTTCCTATAGCTGTCTGTGTAACCATTTTTACAGCATCTGTGCTCCAGAAGATTATTTTGTCTGTACTTAATTCTTGTGTTCAGAAAGGTTTATGTATATCTTGCAATATTTTTTCTTTGTTACCTTCATATGCAAATTTTCCTGCTTAAATTTTAATTCATTGAAATATTTTCATTGCTTAAAAAAAATATTTGAAGTTATGTTAAAAAATAATGCTCTAGGTAATTATACACCTATAGGTGGGCTATATATCTGGAGCTGGTCTTAAAACTAACAAAAATAAATGAGGAAATTGTATCTAACATATGTAAAGGTCACAATACACAGTAAATTTGGTTGCAACCTGGAGCTGTAGGCCAATGAGAAAGTGTAAAATTGTGTTAACAAATACATGAAAATAATCCCAAGATGACCCTTGAGGGCTGAAGGAGAAGCCATTAACTTGAACATCATATTCCTCCTGTTGAAGGACTCC
Source organism: Chaetops frenatus (assembly GCA_013400775.1). Taxonomy (NCBI): domain Eukaryota; kingdom Metazoa; phylum Chordata; class Aves; order Passeriformes; family Picathartidae; genus Chaetops; species Chaetops frenatus. Next base: position 25,539 of record VZTR01025008.1, read on the forward strand.
AGATGCTGAAAATGCATCATAACCCTCCCTGCTGTGTGGAACTACAGGTCTCAGGGCCAGAGGAGAAGGGGAAGCATGAGGAGAACACCAGGAAAAGGGGTAGAAACTAAGAACTTTGTGTAGAACAATTTGAGTTTCAATTCTTTATATAACTATTAGACCTGGACTAATAATGATTAGACTCTTGAGATTTCAGTTATAGTAACAATAAAATTTTTATTTTATTTCTATCTAAGATGTGCTTCTTTTTTTGCCTATAAACAAGATTTTAAGCATAGCATCCTTCAGGACCTAATTCACTGCATTCAATCTGTTCTAATTACTACTGCTGACCTAGTGTAAACAAGGTAAGTAGAGCACTGCTAATTAGTATAATGGTAACAAGAAAAATCTTTCTTACGGGGAAGAATTTTTGTTTAACTCTTACATATTTATCAGATAAAAGATAATGTTGTCTTTCTATAGAAAAGTGAGACATTTAAAAATTGTAGTGGTTTCACTTTGCCTCCTTACACCAGGTGTTAATTTAGTGTAGTGGGTTGAGTATTTATACTCATTTTGTATTGTGAGATAAGGATTTGGAGAAATGCAAAGCAGGCCTAAAACCTTAAAGGTATAAAGATAGCTTATTAACAGAACCTAAAGCAAAAAATAAAAGAAATAAAAAGAACTAAAATAAACCACCATACGTTTCTTTTTCCCCCACCTCATTTGTCTTTCCTTACCAAAAACTTTTTCCATCAACAACATAAAGAAACGAAACTTAGAGATCTTTAGTCAGTTTGCCACCTCATCTGCTCACTTGGGAAGAAGAGTCTCTCCTACTATGCCAATGAGACCCTCCACAAGAACACAGTTCTTTCGTGGTTTCAATTTCACTGTGAATCAGCCACCCAGAAAAGGTATCTGTTCACTGCGAGAGTCCTTCCTTTGATTTACAGTTTTTCCCACAACTGTTGTTCGAGGGCTCATTTTGTATCATGGGGTAGTATTTTAAGGATGAGCTATTCTTCAGAACCACAAAAATATGAAGCCTTGGTGAATACAGGTGCACAGTGCACAGTGCACATCAAACCCATCAAGATATGGTGGTGGAAGTTAAGCTAGAACATTACATCCCCCCAAATTCATTCATGAGTTATATGGAATAGTTTGAACTAGTTTATAACCATGGTTTTACAGAAAGAATTTCAGCTTAAAGCATCTCCTCTTTCTCCTCTCTGAATTTTCCAGTCCTTTCTTTACTGACCTTCATGTCTCTGTTGTTTTCTTCTGTGTCCTTACTTTTCTGAGTCTATTTGTGCACTTCAGGAGTTATATCTGAGTCTCTCTGTGCACAGAGAGGGTTAATCGCTCTTCCCAGTTCTGTTTTTGGTCACTGACCTCTGCTGAGCAGTGGCCAGAGGCTGCTGGAAACATTTCTCAGAGTGTCGGGGGAGCAGGGAAGGCAGGAGCGGCTGCAGTGCTCAGCAGTTGCACTCCCATCCCCGGGAGGGAGGGAGCAGGGGGAGGGAGGGAGCCACGGCAGCAGCAGTACTCCTGGAGAAAGGGGGGGCGGGCAAGGGACCCCTGGCATTTCAGCATGCCATGGGCTGATAGCTTTTTCAGCCCCTCCCCAGGTGGGCCTGTCTCAGCTGAGTGGGTTTAACCCTGCCCAGCCCCTCCTGGCCCCTTGGCCCAGCAGCCCCGCAAAGCGAGCAGAGTCCGACCAGGAGGGCCCGGCCTGGCTGGGAGCTGCTCAACCCTGCCGGGCCACTCAGGGGGTTTGCATTTACATGTTCAGAAGCCGGAAGCCAAGAGAGTTAAACTCTGGATTCCCTCTCTTAAATTTGTGGATTCACAGAGGCGTGTCCAGTTCTTTAAGTGGCTAAACAGAGTATCTATCTGATTTAACCAGTTAATTGGCTCTCCAGGCTTGCAGGAAGCAGTTAGGTTCCTTATGGGTAAAAATCACTTTCTTAAATCCATAACATAAATCTACATGGAAACTCCTTTCACAGCTTCTGCCATAGAGAATAAATCCTATTTGCTACTTTTGTATGCCAAAAAAGGACAAAAAATTATATTCTTATGTACATACATGTATGTTTGTATTTATCAGTTCTATATAAATAGCCCTAACAAACAGTCTAGGCACAATAAGGTATTCGACTCCAGCACAGTAACATATTACAGAGAAATTCAGATGTGGTATGATAGCAGGGGGTGTTAAGAAATGGAGATGGAAGCTGTGGCCTTTGGGTAACATTCCACAAATTGTTGAAATCTTCATGCTCTCTAGTCTTCTGCTGCGTTGCAATCATCTACATTTGTAAGTATCTCTGTACAATCACAGTACAGAAGAAAGGTCATAATAATAAACATTTAATTGATTAAAAATTAATGAAACAGGGTGAAAAAGAAAAATCCTCTAAGTCTGGTGGAATACTCTTGTAACTGTAAGGGAAGCTCATAATTAAATTTATCTTGAGATCTAAGTTACAAAAATTTCTACAATGTGCAGCATTTTCAATAGTTTGCACCAACTCTGAGTTAGAGGGGAGAGACAAAGCAATAACCCAGTAGGTAATTAAGAACTACAGCTCTGCCGTTATATGACACCTATATTCTAAAGATAAGGTAGAAGAGAAGATCAGATATGAGATGGCTCAACTGAATAATGAAAATAATAGTGTCAAAATAAAAGTAAAATAAAACAATTAAATCAAACATGAACAATTTTTTAAAACAACCAAAAATAAAACCAAAAACAGGTCAGAATAAGAAAATTCTAATAGTTAATGTTGAACTCCATCTTTACTAGAACAAACATTCAAATATTCCATAACAGTTTTTTCCTTAGTCTGAGCTTTAAAAAAAATAAAAGAAAGAAAATACTACAAGACCAGGTGTATTAGTTAGACTTCAATAATTTTTTGCTAAAATTTTGTCTTAGACATTATTTCTATTCATTTTAGCATGACAGATATTGCATTGATGTACGAGAAAATGACCAGAAGAAACTGGAAAAATAAACAGTCCTGAGTTCAGAAAAGTCCTTCAATTCTTGATCTACATACATTTCAAATATTCTGGAGGTTATACTAAAACAGGTATTTAGGGCATATTTTTGCTTGCTCTGAAAGTTTCAGTCTTATGGGCTTGCACTCTCCCAGAACAGGCTTCTGATCTTACAGGCAGCTTTCAGGAGTGAAGCAGCAAGTGTGTACTAGACTGAGAATATTAAGACAACGATGCCTCAAGGTAAAGCATTTTGTGTTCACTTGCAAAGGAGTATTAACACAGACACAAAGAGCTACTCCAGAGAAGCTGCTATGGCAATTTTTTCCTGTTGAGAAAGAAGTCTTTAGTTTTTCTGTCCTTCATCTTCATATCCTTCAGAATGTACAATAGTACTTTTCAGTCCTCCAGGGGTATATTAAGGGCAAGTTTATGAAAAGGCTATTAGATGTTTTCATCTTTTTTTAGCACAGATTATATAGGTACCTTAGTTCTGTGTGCACATGAAGTTTACAATGCAGGTACTAAATATAGCTTTGATAACTGATGAACAAGCTGATAAGGAAAAATAACCACCCAAAACCAGAATATTTGCTAAACATGTTGATTTCAGCATTATGAACATCCATTATTTTCATATACATTACGGTTACATAAGATTTATGGTGTAAATCCATGGTTATTCCTGCCACCTACTCTTTTTTCTCTTTATATAATCTTTTTGACTATTATGTAGTATAGTAGTTCATGGGGTTTTGATCTGTTTCTTTGACCAAGACCAAGACTGAGAAGTTTCTGAGTTCCAGCAGCACTTTATTTACTGGCATATTTATTTAGATTTCATGGGAAGGGGAAAGGGTGGCAACTTAAACTTGTTCGGTAGTGCAGGAGTGGAAAGGTATTTGCTATGTGATTTCAAAACAACATTAAGGTATCCAAATTCTTATTAACTTGGGTAATGAAATGGATCAAGCCTGAGAAGTTTCCCCAGATAACCCTTGTAACAGATCTTTTTCTTCAGCTGTTGTTACCAGGCCACTGCTTAAATGCTAAAAAACACATTATCAAGACACATTCACTTTTTTTACAATAATGATCACTTTCTTATGCTCACTATTCTGCCTCTTTTATAATGTCTTACTGCTAGATTATTATATTGTGCAAGTCATTCTCTATTTCCTTTTCTGTGAGAGTATTTTTACATTTCATTTTGGGGTATTGAACATTTCTTCTGTGTAACTAAAGAAATTTAAAAATGTGTGTTTGTGGTTTCCTTAGAAGACAAATGTTTCCACAGCCTTTGCACACAATAATAATTGAATGTTTGCATCAAAAAGGACCATATTTTTAAAGTACTATGAATATTCTTGGTGTTTTAAACATGTTTAAAGATGATAGGAGACTTTACATTTCTTCAATGTGTAGTTATAAGTATATGTACATATACATGTGTGTGTGTTTACATATATACCTCTAATCTCAAATGTATACACTAAAATAAAGCTTTAAGAATTAAACTTATTCTCAAATCTTCTAACAAATTTGGTATCTTTGATATTCCTTTCTCTATTTTCACCTTCCAGGTCTTTATTTTTAGTCCACTATTTGGAAAAAGCTACAAATTTGATAATAAAGAGATCATTAAGATAAAAAATAAAACTGCTTGGGTAAAATGCTGCTAAAAACTAACTGAAAACTAATTTCAATGAAGTACTAACCTGAAAATTAACTTGCTATTCTTTGTCCTTTAAAATTACAATAATCATACAAGTTACTGGTCTTCTATATAATATTGTATTTATTATCAAAGAGAAGCACACTGAAAATTATGTAATCACAATCTAGACACAAGTGTATCTGCCAGATTCCAACTTTTTAGTTTATTCTTTTATTTTGACTTGCCTTGCTTTTCTCCATGCATTATAAAATATTGATGTATTTGCAGAGGCACACTACTTTTTGCATGTAGAACTAGCCCACAGATGATGATAAAAATTAGTTTTTAAAGATTTAAGCTTTCATCTGCAGAGGTGTTAATAATTACTTATCAAATTGGAAAGATTCCATTAAAGTAATGGAAAATATTATTGTTTGAGCAGAAAAGAAGAGCTCACATTTCATACTTTTTCCTTTTGATACATGTATTTAATATTAAAAAATATGTTACATTTTTCACCATATGAACACAAATTTAAAATAATATCAGGTTAAGATGTTTAACAAAACTTCAGAAAATCTAATTTGCTGTAAACTTAGAGCTTCAATGAGGCCAAAGTTAAATAGCTAATGTGTTAGAAGTAGGATATTTTGGGATAATTTTTTAAAGACATATTCAGGTTTTATATAACTAAAGCAGAAATTGGATAAAATTCAAACTTATAGTCCAGAAAATTACCCCAATTACCATTTTATTTATGATGTACTTAAGCTCCATACTGTTTACTTTTTCCTCTGTGGGGAAGGTGTGGCATTTTTGTTTCTGGTTTTGTGCATATATGAAAATCCTATTCATAACACTACTGTGTAGTTTGAAGGTTATTTCATGGCTGCACCTTCATTTTTCCCCTTAGGATACTCTCACATCAGACACTGAAATTATGATTTCTACAAATCTAAATTAAATAATCTAGTGCCTAAAAATGTACAATCTCATTTACAATGCTTCTTGTCTCTACATTATTCTATCTATAGTCTTATACTTCTCCCAGTTTCTAAATTGAAATGTGAATTGCTGAGCAAGGAGGGCTTCTGTAGCCATTACCTTGTGATATAAAATGACCCCACACTGGCAATTGCCATTTAATAAGTTAAAGTTGTTAGTAAGGAGTTGTCAGAGACTGAAATACTTCATGCCTCAAACATTGATATAAAGTTTTCCTCATTTTAACAAAAACTGTATGAAGAAGCTACAACCAAAGAAGCCTCCCTGAAGATACCTGACTTGGGCTTTGGACTGAAAGTCAAACTGCTGATTAGATAAAGGGAACCCACTGTTCAGTCATCTCAGACAGAAGGAAAGGTTTGCATCCAGCAAAAGGCCAAAGCCACCAGCTGCACTGAGGATCATCCTCTGCTGAGTTTGGGCTGGGGGAGAGCACAGCTCACAGAAGCCAGGCTTACACAGACTCCCCCCCAGCCCAGGGGGAGGAGGAGGTTTCGGGTGCGTGGCACAACCTCTGCTCAGAGACAATGAACCCCCATCCTCCCATTACACAAACCGGCCCAGCTGAGGAACCCCCACAGGCCACAGCCACGGGACTTTCACCTGAGAGGCAGCTGAGGGGGAGCCACAATCCATCAGAGACCCCCCAAAGTGTTCCCCAGAGGCCTCGCCCCACAGCACTGCAGGTGATACAACAGCTCCAGAGTCCGCTGTAAGAGACTGCCCCGCCCTGCGCCGGGGGACAGGCCCGGACATCACCCCCTGGCCTGAGGGTGCATTAACCCACGGGAATCCACGCTGGGCCAGGGCCACCTTCACCACCGGGAAGAGCAGCTGGAGAGCACCAACGGGGCATGGTTGGGATCCATGGAGTGGTGACATTTTCCTTACTCTGCCTCTGTTTCTCTCTTTCTGTGCACCCCACCTATTTCTTATTTCTCTCTTTCTCTCTTTCTCTCTCTCTCCCCTATTTACTATCAAATACCATCAAACAAACCCCATACTATTGTCACTGGCATATGGTCTCATTTGCATCTTAATTCAGGCAGGGGCATTTCTAAGAACCTTAGTTATGGGATCATAACAGGAGTCACTGCTGAAGAAACAGGTTTAAAATAGTTACTGCTAGATAGCTTTTATTTTTCAATATTAACTTAATGGGAGTACTCTGTATAGGTTGTTATAGGAAATGACAATAATTTCTTTTTCTGAGCTGTTGATGATCCTACTTAGAATAACATGCATGGCTCAAGTCACTTGGTCAGATTTAACAGCTGAATTCTCATGTATGAGAAGCAGACAATTCCTATTTTGGAATAGCTTGACTCTGTCATTGACTAATTTTGATATAAATAGACATTTTTTTCATTAAAAAAAAAGAAAAAAAAGAAAAAAAAAGGAAAGAAAAAAAAAAAGAAAAAAGTCTCTGTTTCCCACAGTTTAATAATTAGTCATTTGTATAATAGTTCACCAAATAACATACTGAGTCATGTAACTTAACATTATCTGTGATAAAAAGCAATCATAAATAAACGTCGTTTCTCAGTCATTATAAACACATAGTAATTTGGTGTGATATGCAGTTATTGTAGACTTGTTAAATGTTAATAAGTTATAACAATACCACCTTGATTTCTTTTTGAGGACAGAACAGAAGAATTTCCTGTGACTTTCATCATAGACAAGACTGGAAATTTATCTGCTAATTTTGGTCAAAAGCAAATGAAAAAAGTCTCAGTTTATGGTTATCTGCTTGAGATCTTTTCTGAGAAAATGTCCAGGATTTGAACACTGCAGAGAAACGCATGTTTTGCAATTGTCTCTCCTTAACAAATAAAAATTATTATGTTTTTAGGAGAAATTCTGCTAGGACCACCTTTATAAAATTGGGCCCAACCATCAAAATGACACCATTCGGGGTTTTTTTGCAGAATTATATTAGTGCTTACCTTTCTTTGTCATTTAGGAGCTTGAATATCATGTGATTTTTGTGGCATGTTCTCTGCTGAAAACAGAGCACTTGGCACTGGCTGGAAACAGGGCGTGGCTGGAGACAGGGCACTGAGTATAAGGTTTACATTTAATAACTCCTTCTAAATTAAATTAATTCCACTGAGCAGCAGCTACGTGTGTTCCCCCTGCTACTAATTCTGTATCACTCATTATCTTTTGCTATTGCACCTTTAGATAGGAGTTACTGTCTGTAGCCCAGATTGGTTAGAGTTAAAATCTGTGAGACTATATGCAAATGTCTAGTGAAAAGAAACCCCCATAAGAAAAAATGGAAACATAATTGGTAAATGAGACAAGAGAAAGCATGAATACAGAGAAAGGCAATAATTAAGGAGAAGCAAAAAATGAAGGAGAAGTAAAAGAGTTCCGGAGCTACTCTGTAGCTCAGTAGTCAGTGAGAGGGTTAACAATTAACACGTGGCATAAGGCTGTGTCATATTCATATGTCAGGTTTTAACGTATATGCTGTATCCAGTGGGCTCTAGCAGTGCATTATATTTATATAAGAACGTGTGTTTGTGCCTCCTGAATATTCCAGTTAGCCTGGTTAAATGAATAGCAAACCATTCAGTCGCACCTTCCTTTAGCTTTCAGATATAATGAAGTGGTAATAGACCTTCCTAGCTATGAGAACATTTGACTTTCTATGTCTAATTACAATTTTTTGAACTGTAGTCATGAGAAACTAATCATTATGACAATAGTCTTCTGGAAATTATACTATAGAAGAACAAAATGCAGGCAATTTAATGTTTGCTATGGTTCATCAAATTCAGACTCCTCATGCATAACTTGGTCACATTTATTTGTGCACCACAGGGGTATAACTCCGAAAGGGAAAGCCAGACTCAGAATGTTCTTCACAAAAAGATGTTGTTCCCTTGGCAACTAATACAGTACTAAATGTTCAAACAGGTAGCATATCTCACAACATTGAAACATATCATTCTTATTGCAGAAAATGTATGCAACCCAAAATCCCATACTAAAAGTGAATGCAGTAGATGTTCCTTTATATTTCATCCCAAAATGCTTGTCTCACCCACTTAAAGTTGTCTCCCATTTCTCTGCCCCTCTGCCATTTAATAATTGATTTTTTTCCCCAATATATTTTTTACCTAGTGTATGTCTTATCCTCCATTTATTTTTTACAGTCCCGTATTCTCTGTTTCCAAGGTTCTTGTTCAACCCTCTTTCCTACATGCATCTCAATTTCTTTGTCTTTTCATGTGAGTTGAGAGACTTCTTAGGAAAATCTTTTCCTTTCAATTTCAGTTGCTTTCCATTGCCCTTCCAATAATTTTGAATTGAGACTGAAGAGACTTTTTCAGCATCAGCATTTGATCTGGGTTCACAGGGGCCAGCTGAGACTGTTTTGTTGTGCCCTATATGTTGTAAGAGTGTTTCAATGCTTGCTGACCATTCTGAGCTTGGAACTTGATCTCAGTGAGACACTGTGGCTCAAAGTGATTATTGGAAAACAGGACAAAAGAAATAAAATAAAGAGACTTCTGTCTCTGATTGGAAAAATATAACAGTCTTACCAGTGGAGAAACTCAACAGAAATATGGAGAAGATCCATACCTTAGGAGACATATATTCTGCAATTGTAGTCAGTGCTACAAGCAAAGACTAAGAATAGAGCCGGTAAGGTGGATCTCTTTTTGATACTGAGAGGTGTTTTTATGTCTCTCTGGTCTGGTTTGGTCTGGGATAGAGCTCATATTCTTGGCAGATGGTACACTGCTGTATTTTATATTCAGTGTGAGGATCATTTTGATACCACACTGATGTTTTGGCTGTTGCTAATTAGTGCTTAACCTGGGTTAAGGGCTTGGCATTTTTGCATGCTCTGCCAATGAGGAAGGGCACAAAAAGTTGGGAGGAGGCATAGTTAGGACAGCTGTTCTGAAGTGATCAAAAGGATATTAATATAACATACAAATGTTTGGGTTGGAACCATAAAAATTCTGTATTACTACATTTTAAAACTTCTTACTTTATTTTATAACTACTTCTATATCTAAACTTCAAACTTCAAAACCTTCTACTATCTAATTTAACATGCTTCTTCCTAAACTACAGACCTACATTCTTGTTATATGTTTCTAAATCTGGAAGCTTTTTCCTGAAGTCAAATGTAGCAGTTATTTTAAACTCAGAGTCTGCAGGCACAATGTCTTGACAACTTTCTGTGCCTTGGATTCTGAGAAGAGGTTTCAGCCCAAAGCTTCTCCCAGTTTTGTGTCATTGTTGAACTTGCTGAGGAGGCATCTGGACCTTCATCAAATAATTGATGAGGAAGTTAAACAAAACTGGGCTAATTAAACTAACTGGCTAGTTAAACAAACTAGTATTGAACCTTGGGGAACACTACTTGTGACAGGCCTTCAACTAGGTCCTGTGACACCGATTATGACCCACTGTGATCTGCCATTCCATCAGTTCTCAATCTGCCTCACTGTCCTTTCATCTGGTCTGTATGTAAAGAGGTTTAATAGTATCTACTGTACGAACTGGTATTGGTCTTAGAAACTATTCTGATCTATGACTTTTATTTGTAATATGTACGTTTTTTTAAATAGAAACAAGAGATCAAAGAATATGGAGCTGGACTTTTCAGTGGCATTTAATAACAAAAGAGGCCATGGCCACAAACCAAAATGGAAAGAATTTGCTTTGAACAGAAGAAAACACCCTTCTGTTGAGAACACTGGAACATATTCCCCAGAGATTCTGTGAAGTTTCCACCTTGAAGACATTCAAAAGCCACCTGGAGATGGTCCTGGGCAACCTGCTCTATGTGACCTTAATTCAGCAGGGGAACAGACTAGATGACCTCCTGAAATCTAAGCAACTCTGCAATTCTATGAATTAGGGAAGAGATGTTAAATTAAGCCAAGGTTTAAACATTTTTAGGGTTAACAGTAAAAATCACAGGTAGTTACTACACCACATGTATTTGTCATTTGTTTCCATTCAATTTTGCTTTTTTTTTTTAAAGAAAGAAATTACACAGACAGTTACCAGCAGCACAATGGAATGTTCTCTTGCAAGCTTTGGAATGAAGGTAATTCAGCCTCAAGATTTAAAGTAAAGTCTCAGAGCTTATAGTTTTATGGCATTCCTTTTGCTATCATATTTCTGTATTATGTATTAAAAATGTAACTACACTTTTTTAGAAGAATGTCCACTGACCATAAAAGCTATAAAGACAGTTAAATCATATTCACTGATCGTAACTGACAACTGACATGGTGATTGAAATAATTTCTATTATGATTAAATTGAGGGTTTGGAAATTCTTTAAAGAATTCAGAAGGGTCAGAAGCCAATAATATAACAAGTTAAGGGACTTCAGGTTTAAGAACCCTATTCAATGTCACCACTGCCCCTTTTAAACTAAAAGTGGTTAAAATAGTGTAGCATTCCACTCTGGGGAACTGCAGGGGGTTCTTTTAAAACAGATGATCTATGAGAGAATTAAGCCAAACATGAAAAATATTATATCTGAGAACCATGTATTGGTAATGAAAAGAGCTTTGCCCTACTACAGGAAAGGCAGAAAAGGAGGAAGGAAAAGGAAAATGAATGGAGGGGGAGAGAAAGAGAGAGGAGACAGAGAGCAAAAGCCAGCGTTGGCACCAGGTGTTTGGGGAGCGCTGTGGAGTCCAAGCGGCCAGAGGTGTGTGCACAGCTCCTGTGTGGGCGGGCGGCCGGACATGCTGCGAGTGACTGGGCAGCAGGGGCAGGGCCCTGGACAGGGTGGCGGCGAGGATCGCCACGGCACGCTCGATCGGCGAAGCAGGGTGGAGAGCAGGTGGTTCAGCAGCAATGAGGTAGGCAGGGATGAAGGGCATCAGGCAAGAACGCAGGGAGACAGGAAAGGCAAAGGCTGGATCGGGCTGGAGGGAGACGAAGTGGTAGGGCAGGATACAGGCTAGGCGGTCAGCAGGTGCCCAGACAGCAAGAGGGAGAGTGAACAAGGGAGCGAGGGCAAGCAGAAAGAACTTCCAGTGAGGGCAAAAGCAAAAAGCAGGCTAGAGCCTCGTAGTTTGGGACACAGTTTCTTTTATACCCCCTGGTTCCTCCCAAGGTCTGCTCGCTGACAGGAGACTGCTCGGCACAGTCGAACGTCCGACTGTAGTCCATTTGTGGAGACCTTTCTAGAGGTCACAGTGTCCTCAGTGTTCTCCTCCGACTGCCTATTACATGAAATGGCTGTCAGGTGAAGTCTCCCTAGAGACAGGGCTTTCCTTCCTCTTCTCCAAGCTGCCTCCTGCAAGTAGCACTTGTGCAGCCTCCCCCACATACCTCTGGTAATTTCAAACAGCGTTGAGATAGTTAAATTGACTACCCAAAAACTGCTAAAATTAGTCAGGTTTTTTTTGTTGTTGGTTGGTTGGTTTTATGTTTTGGATTTTTGTTTGTTTGGTTGGTTTGGTTTTTTTTCATTGTTGTTGGTTTTTGGGTTTTGTTTGTTTGTTTGTTTTGGTTTGGGGTTTTTTTTTGTGGTTTTTTTTTGTGGTGGTGATGGTGGTGGGCTTTTTTTGTTTGCTTGTTTAGGGTTTTTTTGTGGGGTTTTTTTTGTGGGTGTTTTGGTTCTTGTTCTTGTTTTTTTTTTTCAGGGGGATGGGTTTTTTCTGGGTTTTGTGGGGGTTTTTTGTGGGTTTTTTTTGTTTGGTTGGTTTTGGTTTTGTTTTGTTTGGTTTGGTTTGGTTTTGGTTGTTGTTGTTTTTGTTGTTTTGTTTTGTTTTGTGTTTTTTTTTTTTTGTTTTTTGTTTTTTAACTGCAGGTAAAACCATGGATGTTGGTTTATTTTATAAATGAAGGATTCATTCGTAATGTGTTTTTCTGTCATTTACTGCAGCTGTCGTGTGTAGCTCTTACCTTTAGAGAAGCACGGTTTTCAGCTCTCAGAGATATGTTTATGACAAAATGTAGTGCACTGCTGAAGCAGAATATATGTAAGCTGTCTTGTATGTCAACTTCAACACATACTGGCTCTTCCAAAATGAAGTACGAGTCTTTAATACAGCTAGTAATCAAACACAGTAGATCCGATATTATAGGTGTTTACTATCAAATGTCTAAATCTTTAAGTATTCAAATAAAAGCAGGCTGATTTTGAGTACTGTGAGAGANCTATAAAGAGACCCCCTAAAGTTAACCAACTTCGAGATCTCCCCACAGAAGAAGACGGATCTATTGGCAGAGGACCACGAGGACACGTCTCTCCGTTGGTATCTATTCCCCCCCCCACTCGTCCTTTTCTTTATTTTATCTCTTTTCCTCTTTCTCCCATCTATTGCATTATTGATTTAATAAAGGAGTAGTGTTTTGATTCAACTTGAGTTTTCCCTGTATTTTTGCACCCTGAGATCAGATAACAAACCATCACGACCCCCGCTTTTATTAAGCGGATCGTGACAAGTACTGCTTGGCAACATTTACTTCTTCCAAGTATCTTGTGAAATATCTAGGTTTCTAGATACCTAGATACCTAGAATCCATGAAAGGATGCCGAAGGACTTCATTGAAGGTTCTGCATTTGTCTGAAACTCCAACTTTTGTATGAAATTAGTCTTACAATTACTTCAGAGTGTCTGGTTCTGATTGTTTTGCTGAAGTATAACTGCATAATTAAAAGTAAGTAAATAGATGAATGCTGATGGTAACTTACATACAGAAAGCTGGCTGTTTTGGAGAATATTTATTACTAGATCTCATAAAGAAAATAAAATTCAAAAAACAAGAGAGAAAAAAGGTACTGTTTTGAACAATTTATTGATAAATTTTTATCACAATTTTTGTGTGATAAAAATTCTTTTTATTTGGAGGAAAATAGAAATAACTTCTCTATGTGTGTGTCTGTGTGTGCATGTGTGTCTGCATCTACATCTAAGGAAGAAAAAATAATGGTAAAAATCAGGGAAAAAAAGTTTATTTTTGCACTATTATGTATTTCATGTTCATAAAACTTCTTAAGAAAGTCTCAGCATTTAGCATGTTTAAAAACTCAGTTTCATAAAACATGAAAAATACGTCAATCTACATATGTTTCCTTTGATCTTTTTTATGCATATATTTTATCCATTTTATCTGATTTAACTGTAGACTGCTAACACTCAGAAGTAAATACCATCTCCCCAGTGTCTAAAATATTTTGGAAGTTGCAGAGTTATTGATTAAAAAAATTGTAATATATGCAGTTAAACATTAATCCTTTTCAATATTCTGTCACACACATAGTTTGTCAAAGCTTCTGGAATATTCTCAAAATTAATGCATGTTTATTAAAATGAACTGGAAATTTACAAATAAAATATATTGGGTTTTGCCTTCAGAATCCAGGGTTGTTTTTTTCCTGTAGGGAAAGAGATTTTATTTTTCCAAATAAAAAAAAAAAAAAAGCCCACATGACGATGTAGTTGGCTTATTTAAAATGCCTATTTAAAAGACTTTAATTATAACACAATATTCCAGGAGGCTCATTTGCATACTTCTTTCTCACTGAAGAAAAATCTACAATTTTGATTTTTCTTCCTGGTCATTTTTTTATTATGAAGAAGGTCTCATGAGCCAAAGATTGGTGGAAAAATCCATTCTTCTTGACTGAAAACTAATACCTAAACCAGTTCTCAGTCTCTAAAACTTTTGAAATTATTTATATCTACAACAAAATGTCTCTGGCTTGCTTAAAATTTGAAGGCAGGGATAGTACTTGATTCTACTTACTCACAGACTTTGGATCGCAGCTTGGGTCATGACTGTCCCTCTGTGTAGACATAAAAGTAGCCACCAGTCAAGTTCTAGAAAATGCAAAAGATAATGCGTGCATGAAGCTTACTGTAAGACAAGTTCACTGACATGAAAAAGCTAGTCTAGCTATTCCTCTCAAAAGTCTCAAACTTCTACCTTTGCGTTTAGTTTTTCTAGAGGTCTCTTAACTATTTTCATTTTGCCTCCCTCTCCAAAATGGAGTGCAAGAAATGAAGGAGGTTGTATTAACACAGGAACAAGATCCACAGGAAGGAAAGCATATAGTATGAACTTCTTAACTAAAGGAGAATGATAATAATTAAAAAAAGAATCAGGGGGGATACAGGGAAATGCTATTTGGAAGTGTTTTAACCTCCTGAAAATGAGAAATGATCAGACACACAGCTGTTGCTTCTCTGTGATAGTCATAGTGTTAGCTCCCTTCTCAGAACACAGTTTTAAGCCAAAGTTCATTCATGTAACAATGAATGATACTGCAAATAATGCCATTTCACAGCTTTCAAGTACTACTTGCTCCAATTTCTTGTAGTGTTTATAATTTTAAAATATTTTCTACACATTTATCTTTTTGTTTTCTAAAAGTTCATCAGAAAAGAGAATTAGAAATTTTCTGTGCAGGGAGAAGACATAAGACATGTGAGGCTGAAATACAAATTGTCATGTCTGATATTAGAACAGGAAAAAGCTCAAACCTTATGACGGAGTCACTCTAAACCCACATATATCAGAAAACATGCACAGTGAAGTCAGTTAACTTGATACTAGCCAAAAAACCTGACCTCTTTCCAGTGGTGCCCAGTAACAGGACTGGAGGCAATGTGAACAAACACAGGAAGTTCCATCCGGATATAAGGAAAGCCTTTTTTACTGAGTGTGACTGAGCACTGGCACAGATTGTGGAGTCTCCATCTGAGGAGACATCTGAAAGCCATCTGGACATGGTTCTGGGCAATGAGATCTATGTGGCCCTGCTCGAGCATGAGGGTTGGACCAGATGACCTCCAATCTCAACCATTCTGTCCTCCTGTGAGTTTGAATGCACAGAACCTAACCCACTACTTAATTATCTTGTATGGGTCTTAAATGTTTTAAATGGGTCTTAAAATATCACTTTTTCATCTCAAGCTTGTATAGCTTGATAGCAGCCTCTATTCCAATTCTTACTAGTCACTGTGGGATAACTCTGGGAGTTGTAACACTGGGGGAAAGGGAAGTATTGCGGTGAAACCAGAACATTTGACAACACAGAGAACAGGGAGGATCACAAAGCTCCCCATAGAAGGTCTTCCAGAAGGAAATCAGCTAACATACACACATTTTCTGTTTGTCCCTTATGAAGTATGGACTAGCTCCAAAACAGATAAACTGTCCAATGTTTTGTTGGACATAGGGCTATTTAGACTACAAAACTTCTAAAGAGTGGACTTGAACAAAGTTTTGTTCTTGTATACTTAAGAAAGATTAAATATGTATTTCATTGCCCTGTTTGCAAATTACATACTTGCAGGAAAATGAAACAGAAAAATTAGAATGAGCTTCTAAAGTTTGATGAAGAAAAAATGATTGCTTTTGTTTTCACTTTCCAACAAGAAAAGTGAGCTGCTTAGTCATTGTCATGGGTAAATATTTTGATAAAGCTAACAAAAGAGAAGATAGTCCATGAAGAAATGTGTGAACCATTTTAAAATTGCAATTTTCATGTACTCATGTATGCCATAACTAAAAAAGCTGTGGGATTAAATTTCATGCATCTAAGTAAACCTTATATGCCAGTATAAGTGCAGGGAATATAATTTACAGATAAGTTGATGAAGAAAGCATTTTTTTGGCCAAAAATACTGCAAAAGGTGTTTATAAATTATTGTCTTATTTAACCTAAAGATTTTCATATAGATTCATCCTATATCAAAAATACGTTTAAATCAGCAGACTGCAATTAGTATCACACTTGTTTCCATTTTAATATCAAATAAAAAGATATAATGACCAAAACAGTTTCCAGCAGACTGGAACACACTGATTGAGAATATGTTAATTTGGAATCTCTATGATGTCTGTCAGACTAAAGAATTAGTGTAATGAAAGTCGTATTGGTAATACCTGCATGTGGGAGACAATGTTGTGTGAAGTTAATAGAGAGAAAAAGATGTTAATTCTAAACCGCAAATTTTGTGAATGTAAAATAGCTGGTCTGCAATGTGCAGCTGCTGACTTAAAAACCTTTCTTCATCAATGTTTATAGTCACTATATTGGTTTTGATATCTTCATTTTTTAGAAACCTGAAGAGAAAGCTGGACAAGTAGTAAGAATATAATGTAATAAATATGTAAATACGTGTAAATAAATATAATGTCCTAAAATGTACCATTTATCTTGTTTGATTTGGAAGGATGGTGAGCCAGCCTGTATGAAATGAGACTAACTTTGCCAGAGACAGCCAGGTTTTGTCTTATGATAAGGAATATGAAGAAAAGAGCAAGACATCCAGAAACTTACTACTGCTATGAATACACATATTTATTCCTAACCTTGACCAGTTATTTGATGAGATTTTAATGCTAGGAAGGACCTTTTTACTAAAGTCCTCTAGCTGCTTTTGACTGACAGACTGACTGCTTCTTTTTTGTGTAAACTTTATAATTCCTCCTGTGTGCTCCTCATTTTTCTCCAGAATAATTAGCTTTGGCAGTAATCTAAACATAAATCTCAGACAGAAACCTTCCACTCTATCTCTCTTTCTATTTTATGGGGCTGAAACCTGAGGTCTTATTTAAGTTCTTTAACTATAACTAGAAATTTGCAAAGAATACTGCAACTAAGAACATGCCAGCCTATGCAAAACATGTCTCGCCTTGCACAGGAGCTAGGAGAGGTGGAAGTCAAATCTGTAGTTTTTATACATTATGGACATTCATGGCAGTGATGAAAAAATATTGCTTTTTCCCAGTTTTAGAATGCTATCCCCCCTACCCCAATCTCTTCCTGTTGTTGGGAAGGGTTAGAGACAGTTGATGGTTTATATTTTATTGTTGTTTTGAATGAAATGGCTAATTTTTTACATTTTGTAAGTCAAGAATAAAAATGAGGCAATAAGTGATAAGGGACATAAGAGTGAGCATGTGCATCCATGGGCTCTAGTACTTAGGACAGTATTATATTAACACAGAAATCAAGAGTTAGAAAAAAAGTCACTTAAGACAACACAGAAGAGTTGGAATTCAGTAGCGTTATTTTGAACAGACAATAAGGATTCCTGAGTATAACTCCATTGGTATGCATGTTTGTCCACTGAACATGGAGCTAAACGTCCATGAGCCAGATGTCAGGTGACTGGTATGTCTGGCAGCAGATAAATGCCATGCATGTAGGTGTGGAATGAGATTCAGTGCAGTGAAGTATTTGGGCTAATTCATATTATTTCTTGGGTTGGTTAATTAGCTTTGGAGTAGAATTGTATTTGACAGAGGTATGTGACTGTGATTCTGGAATTAGATAATTTGCTGCCTGCTACTTCATGCCTTATGCTTCATTGAATGATGCAAGCAAACCCTGTGCTTCCTGTCATGTGATGCAAGCTGTGTGTATGGCAGCTATGCTGTACTAACTTTCTTTGCAAAAATAAGCTCTGATAAGTTCTGTTTACTTATATGGTAGGTATGTTTTTTTCTGTGAAGAAAGAACCCTGGCTTTCTGGGGAAATTTTTCTTCATGTTTATAGGTATTTTTGGTGATCTTTTAAGAGCTTCATTAATGAGGACTTTTAATCTGTATTTGTTTGGGGTTTTTTTTTTCTCCTTTCTGTCATTTTAGAATAACTTATAAACATTTTTCTACAGCTGAGTGTGAACACTATTTTGATTTACCTTGATATTTGTTTACAAATCTTGCAGACTAGTCTGCAGGTGAGGCTGGATTAGGCTGTCCTATCTGAAACAACATATTTTGAGACAAACACACCGTTTCTGCTAAACTGTGATGGATATATGATTCATTACTAAGGGAAAATAGTCTAGAAGCCAGCACTTTAACAAGAAGTCAGCACTCAACTAAACTGACATGAGGCTAGATTAAAAAGAAGAGGCTTGGATAAACAGTTTAACACAGGTATGAAGAGATGCAGTTTGATAGAAATAGCTACAGTTGGACAAATGAAGGGATGTGTCCATAGTGTGCATGGTAAGATAGACCCTTAAGCAACTATGACCTTAGCTGAATATATTGGACACATCAAAGTGTGGCACTGTACATCTACTAAATTGATCCTGAAAGTATCTCAGCAGGGTGTTTTATCTTCACAGAATAATAAAATAATTAAGTTTGATGGAATATAGAATAATTTAGTTTGGAGTGGGGAACCTTCACTTAGGGCAGAACCAGCTTCAAAGCTGAATCTATGTTTGAAGTTACATGAAGCTGTTCAGAGTTTTGGGTGAATTTTACTTAGAGTGGTGTCAACCTAGGGACTTAATTCCTGCAATGTGGGTGTAACCCCAGTATCACTGTCTCTGACCTAGGTGCATTAGGTGGTCTTTTTCTCAGTCTCTTTTGTAACTGTATGCTGTCCTTCCTTCAGACTTGACTCTGCTTGGGTGAGAGTGAAGACAGTCCAGCTCCTGTTCCCATCATTTGATAAACAGTATGGGACATTTTATATATATATGTGTATTTTATTGTTTTTCTTTGTTCTACAACTCCTACTAGAAAACTGCTCTCTTTACTTTCAATGTCTTCTTTATCTGTAAAGTCCTCGCTGAGAAATTCTAGGAAAAAGAATATTTCAGTCTCTCTTTTGGCCAGAAAGGTTCTCTCAGTTATGATGCAGACAGCATAATGTTCTTTAGAGTAAAATAACTATATTCTCTGATGTATGGTAACAAGAGGAGGTAGGTGATTAAAAAAACCTACCCTAACTCTCTAAATTTTCTACAGATACCCAAAATACCAACCCAAAAACCTTGTCTCATACTGCTGAGTGGGAGGACTGCCGAGCATGGGAATACACTGTGAAGACTGACACCAGAATATACTAATACCTGTTTTTTGAGACACAAGAGAAACTTAACCTTGACAGGAAAAAAGCAATCAAATAACTTCTTCCCTTTGAAAATTCAACTAGGCTGTAATGAAACCTTTTTCTGTTGAAAAAAAAAAAAAAAAAAAAAAAAA
>VZTR01025008.1:45325-58391 GCA_013400775.1 Chaetops frenatus
AAAGGAAAATGAAAAAGAAAAAGAAAAGAAAGAAAAAAGAGAAAGAAGAAAAATAAAAAAGAAAGATATAGAAAAAGATAAAGAAAAAGAAAAAGAAAAGAAGAAAAAGAAGCCACTGAACATCAGAGTCCTCTCAAAGAACTTGGAATACTAACAATTCACTATACTGCTTCCATCAGACAAAATCCATTAGTATTAGCACTGTGAGGGGCAGGTAAAGGTAAGCATTATAAGAGAAAAAAAGTAGAAATAAGGAAACAAGTCTATAATAATTTTAATAATATTATTTTGATGAAGGCTTTCTTTATAGTAGGAATGTCTTTCCTTTTTTCCCCCCTTTTCTCTAATAAAGCTGGTCTAGAAGCATTTATTTAATTTGATTAGTAAGATTTTAATTAGAATTAAAATAAATTTTTGACTTTACGCTTGACATATATTTCATTTCTGCCCATAAGTTTTTGAGTATAACATATTCAGCAATGATGTTATCCTACATAGTATACTAAGCTGAAGTAAATGAGACACATGGCAGGGTAGAGTAGGAAGAGAGACTTTTACAGTGCAGACATCAGCGCTGATCTTTAAGAAACAGGGCCCTTATGAAGAGGAACAGGAATAAAATAACACTTTTATCAGTTTCAACAGTTTTAAATAGATGTCTTTCCTTTAAGTGCTAATGCAAGATACTTTTTGGCTTCTGTTTGAATTGTTGACAGAGAAGGTGGTGTCATGTTGTTCCTCCCTGCATGTCAGCCTGGTCCTAGCTTAGAAGAACAGAAGGGCCTTTTGGAAAGGATTTTTAAATAAGCACATTGAAACTTATATGTTTGCCAAGAATTAGAAGTGGTTAGTGGGAATAGATGAGACAAAGGAAGAGCTTACTACCTCACTTATAATAGCTGCACTTTACTCTTATGTGCTGATTACCTAGTTATAGAACACATTTAGAGACAAATATGAATGTGTGGTTGTGTCTGTGATGATGAAAGCTGTGGGGGCTATATGCTACTTATAAATGACAACTGAAACGAGCAGATCACAGAAGGTCAGCCACTCACAATTTAAAAGATTCTTCATACTTTCTGTGGCACACTTCCACTGTAGGAAAGAAAGATAGATCATTTTCTTCTCTCTTCAGACATTTTTTGGGTTTTTTGGGGGGAGTGGGCATAGGGTGAGTGGGCATTGTTAAAATTTAAGCTCTTTCGTTAATTTTTTTGAGGAATACATTGAATTCCAGTAGCTTGGTGTGCAGCTGCAGAGCAAGCTGCAGACTGAGCTCTGGGTGGGAGCCTGAGGCAAGAGGCCAACAACATAACAAAGGGCACAGGGACCTGTGATGCCTGACCAGGGGACTGGACACTCAGAAACATGCCAGGAACCGAGGACTTAGCTGGAAGACCCCAGGCTATCACACTGTGAGGGTGTAAAAGCCCAGGGTTTCCTTTGTTTGGGGACACTCCTTGGAGGCAGCCAGTTCAAGCTATTATGCTGTTCTTGCACCATGATTAAATTCCTTTAAGGATCCAGATGACTGAGACTGCTGTGGGAAACCTAGGGTTGAGCAGATAGGGAAGCTTTGTCTGACTGTGTGTGACGTGTGTATGTGTAAGAGTCAAGTGGAGCAGTTGTTGGCTTCTTGGAGCCACCTGCTGAAAAAAGGACCTCAGTCCCCNGCCTGGTCCTAGCTTAGAAGAACAGAAGGGCCTTTTGGAAAGGATTTTTAAATAAGCACATTGAAACTTATATGTTTGCCAAGAATTAGAAGTGGTTAGTGGGAATAGATGAGACAAAGGAAGAGCTTACTACCTCACTTATAATAGCTGCACTTTACTCTTATGTGCTGATTACCTAGTTATAGAACACATTTAGAGACAAATATGAATGTGTGGTTGTGTCTGTGATGATGAAAGCTGTGGGGGCTATATGCTACTTATAAATGACAACTGAAACGAGCAGATCACAGAAGGTCAGCCACTCACAATTTAAAAGATTCTTCATACTTTCTGTGGCACACTTCCACTGTAGGAAAGAAAGATAGATCATTTTCTTCTCTCTTCAGACATTTTTTGGGTTTTTTTGGGGGAGTGGGCATAGGGTGAGTGGGCATTGTTAAAATTTAAGCTCTTTCGTTAATTTTTTTGAGGAATACATTGAATTCCAGTAGCTTGGTGTGCAGCTGCAGAGCAAGCTGCAGACTGAGCTCTGGGTGGGAGCCTGAGGCAAGAGGCCAACAACCTAACAAAGGGCACAGGGACCTGTGATGCCTGACCAGGGGACTGGACACTCAGAAACATGCCAGGAACCGAGGACTTAGCTAGAAGACCCCAGGCTATCACACTTTAGACCGTGAGGGTGTAAAAGCCCAGGGTTTCCTTTGTTTGGGGACACTCCTTGGAGGCAGCCAGTTCAAGCTATTATGCTGTTCTTGCACCATGATTAAATTCCTTTAAGGATCCAGATGACTGAGACTGCTGTGGGAAACCTAGGGTTGAGCAGATAGGGAAGCTTTGTCTGACTGTGTGTGACGTGTGTATGTGTAAGAGTCAAGTGGAGCAGTTGTTGGCTTCTTGGAGCCACCTGCTGAAAAAAGGACCTCAGTCCCCCCTCAGGTGGTGCAAGTGTGACAGAGTGGCTCCTGGGTGGTCAGACAGGAAAGTTTATTAAGATTCTGATCCCAGAATCCTGACCATAGTGGAAAAAAGCTTATTAATGGCTACCATGTCCATACTATGTTCAGTGCATCTGAGTGTTAGCTCTTTTCATATAATATTTCTTTATTTTCCTGCCAGTAATGGGTTAGGTAGGGGCAAATACCAGACGTATGTATCTTTTCCTAGTTGAGCTCAATGGCATATTTCTTCCAGGCAAGAATTCACTCTTCAGTTTATCATCTTTAAAGCTATCCCTAACTTTATTGACATTTTGTACTTGGAGTATATGGAGGAGTCCAAAGTTGCCTATATGGAGTTCAAAGCAGGTCAGAATGTGAAGATATGATGTACAGGCAGGTTATCTTTTTTTTAATGTTGTGTTGCAGGTTCATATTTCTCTTTTTTTGTGTGGAGGTGGAAAAGTGAAAGTGGCTCTTAAGAGATCAGAAATTTTGTCATTTTACCTTGTTGCCCACACACAAAATGCAGTACAATGGAGTAGAAAAGCAACGAAGCAGATAAACAATAAATGAGTGGGTAGAAGAGAAAAAAACATGTAATGGGGAGTGGGGGATAGAAATCAGAAGGAGAAAATTATGTGTGGTGAAGTATTTTCATAGCTAAAATAGCCTTTTAGATAAAGTGAAATGATATTTAAACTAATGAGTAATTTGGAAAAAATGATGAAAGAATGAACCCTGCACAGGACAGCCACAAGAATCACACCATTTTCCTGAAGCATTGTTCAAACCCTTTTTGAACTCTGACAGGCTGGGTGCTGTGACCACTTCCCTGGGGAGCCTGTTCCAGTGCCCAACCGCCCTCTGGGTATAAAACTTTTCCTTAATATCCAACATAAACCTCCTCTGACACAGCTTCATGCCATTCCCTCAGGTCCTGTCACTGGGCACGAGAGAGATCAGTGCCTCCTCTCCACTTCCCTTTGAGAGGAAACTGAAGACTGAAATGAGGTTTCCCATCAGCCTCCTCTTCTCTAGGCTGAACAGACCAAGTGACCTCAGCAACTCCACATACAACTTTCCCTCAAGCACTTTCATTATCTTCATAACCCTCCTTTAAACATTCTGTAAAAGATTTATATCTTTCTTATATTGTGATGCCCAAAACTGCACACAGTATTCAAGGTGAGGCTGCCCCAGTGCAGAGCAGAGTGGGACAGTCCCCCCCTTTGCCTGGCTGGTGATGCTGTGCCTGATGCCCCCCAGGGTACAGTTGACTCTTGGCTGCCAGGGCACTACTGACTCATATTCGAATTGCCATCAACCAGGACCCCCAAGTGCCTTTACACTGTGTTTATTTCCAGCCTATCATTCCCTAGTGCTTGTCCCAGATGCAGAATCTGGCACTTCGCTTTGTTAAATTTCATAAAATTGGTGATTGCCCAGCCCTCTGATTAGTCACATCTCCTTGTGGTGCATCTCTGTCTCTGGGGAAATCAGCAACTCCTCCCAAATTGCCTCCTCAGGAAAATTAGTAACCCTTCCATCCTATGTCCACGTCATTTATGAAGATGTAGAAGAGTACAAGGCCTAAGATAAAGCCCTGCAGAACTCAGCTAGTGACAAGTCACCACTCTGATGTCACCCCATTGAATATAATCCTTTGTGTCCGATTCGTGACCCAGTTGCTCACCCACCCCATCATGTGTTTATCCAGCTGTGTGCTGGACATTTTATCCAGAAGGATACTTGAGGGATAGTATTAAAAACTTAATTGAAAACTAGAAAGATTACATCAGTTGGCTTCCCTTGATCAGCTAGATGGGTTACCCTGTCATAAAAAGGAATTAGGTTTGTCAAGCAGGGTTTTCCTCTCATGAAGCTGTGCTGGCTGTAACCAATAACTCTATTGTCCTTCAGGTGTTTTTCAATACCTCCTAGAATAATCTTCTCCATAATTTTACCAGGCACTGAAGTGACATTGAGAAGCCTCTATATTCCAGAGTCATCTTTCTTACCCTTCTTGAAAACTGGGACAATGTAGCTAGCTTCCTGTTAACTAGAACCTCTGCAGATTCCCAAGACTGCTCAAAAATCATCAAGATAGGCTTTACAATGACATCATCTAGTTCTTTTAGTATTCTTGGTTGAATTCCATCAGACTCCATAAATTTATAGGGATCTAGATGGAGCAGCAGATCCGTCACAACTTCAGGGTCAACTGGGAGTTTGTCATTCTGACATCCATAGCCCCCCAGCTTAGAGCACTGGGATCCCCATCTCCTGTCATCAGTGTTGAAGACAGAGGTAAAAAATGTGTTAAACATCTCTGCCTTTTTCTGTATTCCTGTTTGTGAGTTGACCATCCTGATCCTGGAACAGGCCAGTGTTATTTCTGCATTTCCTTTTGCTGTTAACTTATTTTACATGTCCCCAATCTTTTTATTGTCCCCCACAGTTCTGGCCAACTTCAACTCCAGTTAAGCTTTGGCCACATGAATTTCTCCCTACAGTGGCAAGCAGCATCTCTGTATTGCTTTCCCTGGGCACACACTTCCCTTTTTTTCATTGTCTCCAAAGGAACATCTCTGCTAAGACAAGCTGGTCTTCTGCCTCAACTACTTGACTTCTGACATTTAGGAATTGTCTGCTCCTGTGCTTTATGAGATGGTGCTTAAAATGTGACCAGTACTTGAGGACCCCACCATGCTCAAATGCATTTTACCAGGAGACCTTGCTCACTAGCTCCCTGAGCTGCCTGAAGTCTGGTCTCCTCATGTGCAGGGTTGAAGTTTTCCTGGCACTTTTCCTCCTGCTAACAGAGTTTTTAATCCTGGCTGCTTTGTGGTCACTGTAGCCAAGATGGTCAACAGCCCACCCATGAGACCCATGTTACCATGCAATAAATCAAGGAGGACATCGTTCTTAGTCAACTCCCCTACTACCTGTACCATGAAGTTATCATCCAGGTGTTTTAGGAATCTTCTGGATCTGGTGGTTCCAGCTCTGGGGTGTTCCCAGTTAACATCCAGCAAGTTGAAGTCCCCTATAAGGACAACGGTAGCTGATTTGGAGATGTCCCTTTGTTCTTTGAGGAATAATATGTCAATGTCTTCATCCTGGCTAGGTAGTCCATAGTAAACTCCCACAATGACAACTGCATTATTTGTTTGTCCCCTAATCCTTACCCAAAGGCTCTCAACCATGCCATCACAAAATGTAAGAAACATTCCAGTCCCTCCATGGTATACAACACCAACTCCTGGCCTTGCCTGCCCTGTCTATTGATCCTGAAGAGGCTGTAAATGTCCAACATGGCACTTCATTCACAGAACTCATCCCCAAAAGTTTAACTTATACCACTGATGTCAAATCTCTGGGACTGGTATAGAGCTCTGAGGTCACCTTTGATTCCCCATGCTCCGTGCATTGGTGTGGAAACATTTCAAGTGTGCTTTATTGTAGCCAAATAAAGGTTGAGGGATCCCACTAGTGCTCTGTTCTTCAATTTTTGCCATGCCATGCCATTACTTATCACTTGCAAGCCTGGCCTGTGTCCCTTTCTCCCTTCCAAGTTCTGTATATCTGGTAGCTTAGCCATGGATGCTGGTATAAAAGGGAGTGAAAAAGGTAGGAAATACAACCTCGTATATCAAAGAGTAGCTGTGCTTCCTGAAGAGCATTTTACTGCAAAATGAAACCAGATAACTTTCTCTTTCCCTTCCTGACATTCAGGTGTTGATTTTCCTTTCAGTGTGAATGTTTCTCTGAGACCTGCAACTGTGATTCCATGCATGCTCAGAATTCAGGCATGACCTAGGAGTTGCATAGCTTCTGGTTAAGGGTTTCTGGAGCTTAGAAAAAGGCAGAACAGTATGTTTCCCCTAAAGGACATATTTCACAGATACAATCAGAGTATGCTGAGCAGATGGTGCTTAACTTGTGCTTTCAGGAAATCCATGCTTGGGAGTGGTGGTCTGTGATATAGGACTGAATGTCAGCTAGAAATAAGTGCATTAGGTAAGCTCCAAGAGCCTATGTTTAGTTTTGTCTGAAAGGAATGAACTTTTATCTGAAAATAATTCTGTTTCTGCCCTCTAAGACTGCTCCACAATGTGAACCAAAGTGTGGTAGGTAAATAAGTTTTGAAACTTTGCTTCAAAAACACAAGTGCTGAACTAAAATTTTGATATAAAGGCAACTTCATTCTCCAAGTAGTAATTTTTAATGACCAGTCTTTCATTCTGAGCACAAATTCTAGATTTTAGATCCCAAATGCATCCACAGTCTTGTGTGGAGAACCCATATTCCAGTAGGAGGATTAGAGGGAGATTGGATTTTACAGGTGTGCTTAGTATTTTGTGAATGAGTTATGAGAATTTTACCATTCAAATTCTTTAATTGTTTTTCCACAGCAAATTTTTTAAAGAGATCTAGAAAACCAACACTGCAATTTTATTTCTTTTTGAGATCCACAACAGAAAAAAAAATTACATCATCTATTTACCCTTAAAATCTTTTCTTGAATCACACCCTCAGTGGAAAAAAAAAAAAGTCATGCATCTCATACTTACCAGTAAAATGGTGAAAAATAAGAAATCTCCCTCAGTTCTGACATTAATTAGTATAAGACTATGTAACTTCCAGACAAGTTTTCAGTATTTCATTGTATTGAACAGCACAATCATTCCATTAAGCGTGGTCACATACATTGAAATAACCATAAAATGTCTCACCCATTTCAGTGGTCTTCCATTCAGAACTGATGTTACTTAATGCTATTGTTTCTACATTGGAAAAAAAATGCCTAGAGATTAAGACTTTTTTCTGGTAACAGTTTTTTACCTAGGAGTCTAAAGTCTTAATAGGCAAAAAATAGAAGGTACAAAGAGTTAAGAAAGCTCTGTAAAATAATGTAGGAAAGTAAATGGCAAAGCAAGAAATAGAAAACATAGATTCCAAGTCTTAAAGCCTTTACCCTATTCAGTAGAGAAATGACATCAGTGAATAGCTTGTTGTACGGATGGAAGAGAGTGAACAAAGCAGTGTAGATTAAGAGATGACTTCCTATTGCTGATGGATGCTCTCTTGAATAGGCTCTTTAATGAAGCAGTACGAGTACCAATGAATTTATGAAATCTGTGACAAGATTAAAATTATAAAGATCTGGATTAAGATTATAAACTATATGGAATAGAGTGATAATCTAAATGTCATAAGAATTCTAACATGTCATGCTACAACATGTCAGTCACATTATTTAGAAAGACATTAGAAAAAAAAAAATATGTTTAAAGGAAAAGAGTGAATATCGTGCAAATTATAAGCTTACAGACCCCCCCCCACCCACACTCCCTCCAAACAACAAAAATACAGAAAATTGGGGCTTGCTACAGAATTGCTGTGTTTGAAAATTAGTGCATTGGTTCAGATAGTTTTTATAACTAGTTAATCATGTGAATCATTCCCTGACTTTGAAAAAGAGATGCAGCTGCCAACCTGTAAAATAACTCTGACCCCAGACATTCAGACACTCCTATGCAAAAATTCCTAACGCTGGAGACACACAATAAAAATGCAATGTCCTCTCTAATTAAAACAGAAAGGTCAAACTCACATGTGTTTACTTTCACACTTTGCCAGACCTGATAAGCAGAATTAGGTCTACCAGTTTCCCTGCTAATAGAAGTATTTTCCTTGACAATCCTGGCAGTTGAAGGCAATGTCTTTGTCTGTCTCTAACTGTATTTAGCCAGCACCACCTTCCTTTATGCATGTATTTCCTTGTTTCCTTAGAATTGGACTTTTCACTCTCTATCTCTACTCAGCTCTTGCAGACGTGTAAGGTTCTGACTCAGTAGTTAGCATGGCTAGCTATAGCAGTCACAGGATAGTTTTGTGAGACCTGAGAACACAACTGTCAGAAAAGCATAAAGAGTTGTCTGATTTTCCTGGATATTTTTAACTTGGACACTATCTAAGAAGGCAGATGGATATGAAATGGGGTTCTGTTCTTCTCTGTTCTGTTCTGTGAAAAAACATAGTTCTACACCACCATCCAGGTCATACCATACTTTGCTCACAGAATCTAAATGCTTTGTTATATAATTATTTATTAATAGATTATCTATGTTTTTTTCTTTTTTCTTTTTTTTTTTTTCTCAGCTATTCATAAGGACCACTAGAGTGGTCCCTTCTTTCAGGAATTCTAATGGAATGGTAAGTGTACTGGGAGTATATCTGATGAGAAAATTGAGGCATCTGCAGGTTTGTGAATGTTTCCCAGTTAAGGAAATTTGAAAATCAGGTGCAAAAGAATTTTTAATTTTTATAAAAGGCATACCGTGTTTGTATAGCAACTATAATATATGTTAAAATAATAAGATGCTGCTGTGAAGAAATTAAGATCTTTCTTGGTCTGGACTTGCACCTTTACAGAAAATACTTAAATTCCATCATGGAGTCATATCTGCCTTGGCTATGCCTCATTTCATGTGATCATGTAGGAAAGTACAATAGGAATATGGAATCCCCTCCTGCAGTTATAGGAAAATTGCCTCCTCAATGAGAACAATCTGTTTGCACAGAACAAAGAGTCAGTGATGCTATTAACAGAAAAACAAGCCGATACATACTAAAATATCCATGGAACAGTATTATTTGACATATGAATTGTTTTACTTAAATCAAAAAAAATCTTTGAAAAAGACATTGTGGATCAGAACAACAGAATTTTTAAGTCACAATGCTTACTTATAGATACAGTTCTGTAAAGGATTTCTAGGTGTTGTCATATTATACATGAGTGTCTGTAAGCATTTTCAGAGAATACCTGTTATGAATTGTGACTAGTTAATACAGGTCTTCAAAAATTAAGAGCATTTTTTTTTCATAGTCCTCTAAATTATGATAACTTGAAAACTAGTGGTCACCTGATATGAATATTCATGAAGTTAGATGTGTTTTACTAGCAGATACAATTCAAGTATTTGCCTGTGCAACTGACTTACAAAATATATTTAAAAAAACTTTTTTTTCCAGAAATTATTTATTTTCAGATGAGAAAGACAGCTGTTGAGAATGAACTCACAGATCATGATCTTAAGGAATTTCACACAGAAAAAAAACATATAAGGGAAAATCCTGATTTTTTCCCACAAGACATACCCCCTGCCAACATAGTCTCATAATGGCTGTATATTGTGAGTGAGATTTCACTCTGCGACGCTATTTTTTGTGTTCATTCATAAGCTGTCAGGTGATTACAAACATTTAAATTTTCTTGAGACTCAAGTGACATCACTAGAGTCAGTACATCTATTCCAGACATATAAATATACCTCCATCTCTTCAAGGAGATAGTCAGTAGGATTCCTCAGGATTGTCCTCAGGAACAAGGAAGCAGAACAAACCTGGCAGATCTTCAAGGAAGTCCATGGAATACGAGAGGTGGCAATCCCCAGGAGCAAGAAATTGGGCAAGGAAGTTAAGAGACCAGTGTGTCTGAGTAGGGACCTGCTGGTCAAACTAAAGGGAAAGAAGCAAATGCTTCAAGTGCAATCCACAGGTGGAAACAAGGACCCGGGAAGGGTATTGAGAAATTTGGTTGTATAGGAGTGGGGAAAATTGGAACTGAACCTGCCAAGGGAGGCAAAGAATAATAAGGGCTTCCACAGGAATGTTAGTCAAAGAAGGTGAACCTGCCTGCTCCCTGTTGTGAACCCTGCTTACTACAATAGGAAAAGTTAGAACACCATTTGTACAGACTAGGTTCTTTCAATGCAATCTTAAAACCAACCTCAGATGGTAAAACAAATGTGGTCTACCTGTCCTTTCTGTTTGTTCACCTGGATTTGCAAGGGGTAGTGAGTTTAGCCCTGGAAGTAAGAGTTCTATTATAGGACTTGCTTTCAGAGCCAGAAATAAAAAAATACTCCTGGTCTGTTCCATTTACCAAAACACAGAACACGGCGTGACACCTTGTATATACTCTTTCTAGCATATCAATTCCAGTGGCTATTAGTAGGAAAAGGTGAAACAATACATTCTCTTGACTTTATTAAAAATCTTTTTGTAGACCATATAAGTTTAGATGAAGGCAGGAAGCAGTAGAGACATTGGTTATTAATGAGCCACCACAAACTGATGGTGGTTTGCAGCAGGTTGTGTACAGCACCTGGCATGCAGAAGTCAAGCTGAAGCAAAGCCTGATGGTGCAGGCACCAGACTGGAAATGTTTTTTTAACTTATGTGGAATAAGGAAACACTGCTTTGGTGCAGAGCCAAGTGTTTGTTGAAAGCAGAGGTGGACAGTGGGGTACAGGTCCCTGGGCAGGGTGGCGGTAGTTCCAGGGAGGGCTGGGCAGTGACACTCAGGCTGGCAGAGTCCTCAGGACCATGACATTTCTTCATGGAAAAGAGCTCAGGAGGATAGCAACAAGTGATCAACACCCCTGATCCCACCTCCTCAGCAGGATGAATATGATATCAAAGGGAATTCTTAAATTCTCTTTATACTTAGGTCTGCCAGGTCTATTTTTGTACATTTTCTAATACTGTCAGCTTCCTTACACTTTATTCATTAAAATGACAGTATAGTAATTGAATATATTATATCCAAGGTTTACTGTGTATGTTACATTTTTTTTATATATAGAACTAATTCTTTTTTTTCTCTTTGTGATCAGCTTCAGTTACTTATCAGTTTTTGCATCTCTTTAATGACCAGTTGCTGACCACTGATAATTGTTTTTTTTTAACCCTGGTGCCTCCCTTATATTTCTTCAGTTTCACTTTTAGACTGTCTGATCCCATTTTGCAATTGTACCTGTTAACAGTTGTTAACTTGCTAGTGACTGTTTTTCTTCATGTAGTGATATGTGCATCCTTGTCTTAGGGTCATTGACTGGTCACTTTACAAAATAGTAACCCATAAGAAGATATGTATAGATTTAATACTTATTATTAACATATCTTTTTAATAGCAGTATCAATTTTGTGATATTCAGTATGTTTTACAATAGGAGAATTATGATGGTTATATATTTTTTTAAAAATGTAAATTCAAATTTAATTTCTCAGTGGGAAAAAACCCAGTTCTCTATAAATACTGCTGAGAATAATAAATTTGACTAGATCTATGGATTATTTTAAACAGGGCAAGAATTATTCTATAGAACATTTTAGAGAACATCTGCTATAGAAGAAGTGCCTGATTTTTATTATATTCCTGCTTGCCATGTTTTTTAATATTTAGGCCCATACTACTTTCTGGAATGACAAGTGTCTTGGGAAAAATGATAGACATATTTAACAAGGATGTTCTGCAATATCCATTGATGTGACTTGAAAGGCTGTCCCTGGGCATTGGATCAGTCACAGAACTCATTGTGTATATGCTGCAAATATTGGAAGAAAGAAGACAAAGTAGAATAAACAGATAAGGAAAATGCCAAGAATAAGTACAGGTGGTGTGTAGACAACTAGGGTTCAAGCTTATACTGTTTGGCTCAGTAAACACTTAATTCAGATTGAAACAACTCTAGTAGCAGAGAGTGAGCCAGAAGAAAAATTACCCTGGAGCAGATAAGTGACTGGACAGTGTGCAAATTTGTCAGCCTGAATATATTTCCTTGGAGCAAGACGATGAAAACTATCCTTGTAGTTGCAGAATGAATAGAATCTTACAGCATGTAAGGAAGAATATTATGTGAAGCAACATTATTTTTTAAAAAGCTTCTCTGCTAAAATTATGAACAAAATGAATGCTAAATTGTGCTGGGGTCCCCATGCAATTGCATGCACATCACATAAAAATCAAATAATTTATCATGAATAATGTTAGTACTGAACAAGGAGCAACAAAATAATTTTAAATAATAATTAGCCTGATGGTGTAGCAAGCTCCTTTAGTATTTTGTTAAATTGAGTAGTAAGTTTATACTCCATTTGCCAAATGCACATTATGCACTAAGAATATTATTGTCTTCTAGAATACAGATATTAATATTAATGTAGCCTGACTTAGCCTGCACACAGCAGAGCACATACAATACTAGGCTATACCTCTACTCTTAGTACTTAAATTTTTTGCTACTTTTATGTAAAGGGCAAGTAAGTTACTTTTTCTATTGCCAACACCTTTGAAGGTAATGAGGAACTAAACTAAAATTAAACTAAATTAAACTAAAATAGTCTGCTAATAGTAAGTGGATATTTCAGTGATAGCAGGGCACCTGACTTCAAAGCTCCTAGTTTGAATCAGTTCGTCCTTCCATTGACATATAGATTAATCCAACGTGCCTGCTTGCACTTGGTGAAACCTAATTTGTTGTAGAAGGCATTCACTTTCTGCTGAGCCCAGCAAAGTAGGCAAAAAATGTCCTTCAAATGTTCTTTTTTCTTTTCACTTTTACCCCGGAAATTCTTTGCCTTTTTTTTTTTTTTTTTTTT
>VZTR01025008.1:68339-101283 GCA_013400775.1 Chaetops frenatus
AACCTTTGGATGTTCCTGGTTGTTGATCCTAAAACTACAGCAATATTAAGATCAGAAATGTTACTATAGATGATTAAAAAGATTCCAAATCTTAACTCCGTGATTTTCATTTTGCCCTGATTCTTATAGGCTTAAACAAAGGATTTCAGACTTGGCAACAAAAGATGACACACTGTCTGAAGAAGAAAATTCCAAGAAAACAAGAAGACAATCAGCAACGCACTGAAAGCAGCTTCAAATGTGACCTTTTTTTTTGTAGTTGCTATATGATTTATCAAATAGAAGTTTTTAAGTTTGTAAGTGGTGTCTAAACAGGGTATTTTATTGTTTGAAATATTAACATGAAACAGTATTTTAGTTTATATGAATGCAACAGAAAGTATAAGATATTTGAAAGGAATGTCTGTAAACAATATCCTCTAAAATGTGAACCATGATGGGCCATTACAGCCATTTATTTCATAGCTATATACTGTTTCTCATAGCATCTAAATTTTTGGTATGTCTACAAGACATTCCTTTCTCCCTTGTGCCCATACATACCATGCCTGCTTAAAAAAATTATGGTAAGCATAAGAAATTTTTTTATCAGTTTAAAGAAAAATATTAGGTTAGTAGCCTTAGCTGCAACAATTATAATATTGTGGAGTTTGAGATTAGCTGAGCATACTGGTACTTTTTACTAAAACAAAGATTTTAAATTTTAGAAGAGTAAAACTTTGGCTTCTTTAGAGCCCAGCTGAGGGAGATAAAGGCTCTCCATGATGTAATTACACTTCATTTGACATCTTTCTTTTGTCATTGTTTTCGTTTCAGTCACAATATGCTTTAGGAGGTAATGTTTCATTTATTTATTGGAGTGATTAATACTTTTTTTTCTTAATAGCATTTAAGGCAGAGCTTCAAATTTACCTGGTTAATTTGATTTTCAGAAATGTATAGCTATGATATAAAATTTCGTATGTTTTTAATCTTAACTAAGATCTCATGATTGGAATAATGGCTATGACTTACAATAATATGAAAGTTAGTACGGACTAAGCTGCACCAAACTTTACATTTGTATTCTCAGGAAACTATTTGGGATAAAGTCCAGACTCTTCTCATTGTTATTCTCAACCACTTCTCTGTAAAGAAATAAGGAGTTGAAGATTCTGGCTTTTTATCACTGAATTTCCACATTGTTGCTGCAATACCAACTTATCATTTTTATTTTTCTTCCTACTTTTGCAGATTTCATTTAAAGAAGGAATATTCACACACACATGATAGATTTCATAGTAAAACTTTACTTACACTTCTGCAAGAAATCAATACAGATGTAGAAACTTGGATAAAACTTTAGATATCTACGACAGCAAACAAGAAAAAACACCAATTTTTGTTCAGATTGGAAGGCATTACTCACAGAAAAAAAAAAATTCACCAAGACTTTTCACAACATTCATCCTCCTTGCTATGCCTCATCCATTCCTACTCTATTTCTCTATTCCCTTCATTAATGTCATGCTTGTATCTTCACTTTGTGTAAGACCATAAAGTCAGCAGTGCTTGCTTGCCTGCACTATTCCTCCCAGAAATAGGTATATATTACATTTAAAGTAATTTATGATATTAAAACATTCTAGTCAAAGGGGAAGCCTTTGATGCCTCTACATCAAAGTGTGTTAATCACTAAATAATTAATATTAGCTTTTCTAAAACTCAAATACAGGCAGGCTGAAATAATGTAAGCAATGTACATATGTGAGTATTTTGTAATACTGTGAGAGTATGCTAGACACAATGCATAAGCTTTTTCTGTATGTGATCAGTGTGACCAATGAGAGAAGTAAGTTGTGTAGTACATAGGAGGCATACAAGTATAAAAACAGTACCTAGGCAAGAACAAGATAAGTATAGGGAACTGCAAAAAACTCGACATTCTGAAAAGTATATGAGGAAGATGAATGCCAAAAACCACCAATAAACAGTGTAGGGAGCAGATGAGCTGCAAGAAGCTGTGAAGAGAGCAAATAACATAAAAATGTCAAGCACAAATGGGCAAGATGGGGTAAGAAGACAAACTTGCTTTGGGTCCAGCTTCTGACAGAGAGCTTTCAAATATGATCATTTCAACCCACATGAGTAAGGCCATAAGGAGCCGTAGCTGTCTTCACTAACTGTACAGTAGTAGCAACATGATATTTATACTTATAGCCAGTTTAGGTTATAATTAGTAAAAGCTAATAGCTTTCTGTATTAATACTGTGCAAGAACTAACCTTTACATGAAAAATGCTGTTAAGGAGTGAAATTTGGGCTTTTTCTCTGGTTCTGGGGTTTTTTTTATCTTTAAAAATATTTTATAACTGCCTCAATTTGTCTTCTAAGTACTCCGATTACAGCAATTTCTGATTTCTCTGATATCTGGATTTATATATTCAGTTATACCATTCTACTCTCAAGTACAGTGAATTGGAGTGTGATTCCATTTGATACAAAAAAGTTTGAAAGGTTATGCAAAACAATGGAAGTTAGCATTGTCTGCATCAATGCACTCCTGGTTTTTTTATTTCCTTATTCACAGAGAATCATGTTTTGTTAAGAAAGAATTATATACAATTAAATGACTCGGATTGACAAAATATGACTATGTGGTGGCACATATAATGTAATATAACATATTTTCTATAATTAATACAATATAATTACTATAATATTGCTTAGTATAATGTAGCTTTCTAATAAAGTGAACTGTGATTTTAAAAATAGGGATACAGTGATTAACTGCTTCACTATAATGAGTGTAAAACACTGTGAGATGTGAATAGTCTGCTGTTCTGAAGATTAGATCAGGTACTGACTGTGGGAGCCTTAGGCCATCACACCTAAACTAGTATCTTGGTTTTGGTGGGGGGTAAATAACAGATATTTAGGAAATTACTACCCATATATAGACACATAAGAATATACAGAGTAAATATGTGACAGTGGTGCTCTTGCCTTTCAGGGTTCTGAGGGCATCACTAGTCCTGACTGCGTCTGCCCAGCCTCTCCACTGTGCCTGTGGGCCCAGAACTGCCTTGTGGCTGATCCCACTGACACCACGAGAGAGCCTGTGTTCAGCCCTGCCTCTGGTCCTGCTCCCTGGATGGACCTCACACTTCCATAGCAACCCTGTTTCTAGTCCTGCCTTCTGCTGCTCCCAGCTATCCAAGTCCCCTGGATGGATCCCAGGCCTGGATTCGCACATGGTTCTGTTCAGGGACCCTGTTACTGGCACCTATCTCTGTCCACCCTGGACAGACCCTGCAGGGTTGTTCCTCACCAGCATGGGCACAGCCTCTGCTGGGGACAGCCTTGCTTACAACTAACCTCCCTGTAGGAAGCAAACTTGCTTCTGCTGTTCCTTGAAAATGACTGCATGACTGACTGAAGATATATTATCAGAGTACTTTTGCAGTGCCTACTCCATAAAGAAAGACTAAAGATAAAAATAATAGTTAGGTAAGAATACATGTAGAGTAAAAGACAAGAGGAGGTCAAGAGACCTGCTAAACTAATCCTTTCACTGAGGCATGGTCATGGTATTTCAGAATCATATTATTGAAAACTTCTAACCAAAGGTTTGATAACTTGGACAAAAGTTTTTGCAGCATCCTATTATCCTTGCAGCCAACATTTTCCTGATACAACCTCCCAATTTTGTTTCTTATCACTTTGCTGAAATCAAATGGCTTAAATTTCTACTAAGATTATTGTAAGAATGCAAGAAATAATGCAGAAAACAGAGCAAATCTAGGTTTGCTATGTCAAAACCATCCAAATCAAATATTGTCTTAGTCATTGTTACGCAGAAGATCAACATTGTATGCTGCAATAACCAGAATCTTTGTCTTGGCTGGAAACTATTGTCATTATCTTGACTGTCATTGATTCTCTGCTGTAAATTCATGAAACTGGTCTGGTTTGCTAAAAAAGATAAACAGCAAACTGGGATGACAAATCCTCTTTCAAGGAATTTTTTTGACATTGTAATATGTTAACATTCTTTGTTGGAAATACCTTTGAGTATTGCAGAGATGTTTAATTAAAAAGTCCCCAATGATTTATCTAATAAACAGTTAATAGATAGATTCTTCACTCTTTTATGTGTAGGCACTCTGCTACTGGATAATGGTGCCCTAATCATGGAACCCATTGAAAAGCAGAAAGAAAACAATGACCAGATATCCTGCTTAGCTGTAACAGAAAATGAAAAGTTGAATAAGAGATCTGAGTGTTGGTGGCTGAGACCATAATACTATTTAGGTCAAAAAGTCACTTTCGAAATTCACTACCAAGGTACTCTTTTTCTCTTTCTCTGTTTTTCAGAATGACACAGCTAGCTTAGTTGTGCCTTTCAGATTCTGATTGTGATTACGAAGAAAGGAAGTGAATGTTTTCAAGTGGAAGTAAGAGACAAGTATGAGACTTGGTTCAGTTGGCAGTAATCCTCAGGACTGCTAAAAGTAGTAAGAATCATTGGGGTTTTGACATTAAGTGTCAGTATGCAGATATTCCTGTTCATAAAATATTCAATAAAAAATGTAGAGACAGAACATCCATAATTTCTCTGGGCAGCCTGTTCCGGTGCCTCACCAACCTCGCAGAAAATAATTTTTTCCTGATATCTAGTATAAACCTACTCAATTTCAGTTTGAAGCCATTCCCCTTGTTCTGTCACTACATGCCCTTGTAAAGAGTCCCTCTCTAGCTTTTTTCTAGGCCCCTACTTTAGGTATTAGAAGGCTGCAAAGGGGTTTCCCCAGAACATTCTCTTACCTAGGCTTAAAAACTCTGACCCTCATCCTGTCTTAACAGGAGAGGTGTTCCAAGCCTCTACCTGAAATTGCAGTAAACAGATATAGCCAATATTAGTACAAATTCAGTACTAAATTATTTAAATTTAAATGTGAGTGAAAGGTACTACTTACTTTCATCTTGTGTGTCTCATGTGACACAGGGATAGGCAATAAGGACAGCCAAGTATTTTGCCTTTAACCAGGTTGTAAATTTCCACTGACTTGTCATGAGTTGACAGTACTCATTTATTAAATATAAAGAGATCCTTTGTGTTATGCAAGTTTGGGTTTTTTTTCCATGAAAGCTCTTATTTCCTTTAAGAATTTCTAGTTAAGAGAAAAACATCTAGTATATCACTTAAATCAAATTGATTAATGCTGGACAAAGCTGACAGGGAGCTAAGTAAGTGAACTTGAAACCATTAAAAAAAAAAGCACATGTATATAATAGAAAAGGTCAAAAAAGATCACAAGGTCAATGAGTTATACATTATCAACATATAGTAAAATGATAACCATGAATAGTCCTTGCTGAAATTAGGCAGACTGTGTTTTAGTACTTTCTCAGTGCCAGGAGTTTTCCACAAGTAATAATACAAATGTACTTATAATTTCCCAAGGAAAATAATTGAAAAAATAAACTTGATTACACAATTAAACACTAATTTAATAGGGTGGTTAAGAGGTTTTCCATTTTTAAAAATTGAAAAATTAAAAAAACCCAAAATTTTTAAACCAGATAATTTAATATATTACCTTCCCAACAATATCCTCTACTTCATAAGGATGAGATGTGCAGACATAAATTTCCCATTTTTACTGATTCTTGTAGCTAAAGCTGCAAGATAAAGATTGAAAACTTGTAAAAAATCAAGAACTCTATAGAAACTGATATAATGATACAAAAAGTAATCTATGTAAACCCTCCTGAAACAAATTCTTGCTACAAAAAGAAAATGTATCACTACCTGTTTCAAATCCAGGATATATTTTGGGGCTTATTTTCAGATGCTGAGAAATCTCATTGTCTTTTCCAATAGCCTTTTTTCCCCTGTTGACATCTAAGGATTTTTCTTGCTTTTTTCTTTTATGTGGATTCCAGGTGTAGTGAGACAGAACAAATAAAAATCTCAAAATACCATCCCTGCTTTGTGTTCTAACCTGGTAGATATTTCCATAAAGTATGCAAAGAAAGTATATATCACTGGTTGAGGAAAGCTCTTAGACAAATAATTGTATCAGTTCTTTCAGTTAAAATTTTGATAATCACTTTCAAACTCTTCTATTTTTGTGAAAGTTTTCATTTACACTGATGAAAATCACGTATATGCGTATAGTTTAAATGCTGCAACCCCTCAAAGAAAACTGAGAGGTACTGAGAGCTTTCAGACTATATTCACTGTGAATTAAAAAAATCCCAACATTTCTCTTTGTCATGCTAAAAAACGAGTTTCACTGAAGATCAGACTTTGGTAAGAATATAAATACTTCCCTACTGCCTGAATCCTAAAATGACTACAAGTTATTTCATGTTCTTTAGAATGTGGCTTTCCAAACACTTACTTTTCTGTAGTACCATCATCCATTTATTTAAGCCATTATGTTATTACTGTGATTAGAACTTCTTGAAAAAGATTTTCATCTCCTTGGAAAAAATTCAGTTTAAGAAAAGAAAGACAGAAAGTATGCATCTTGAGATTTTGTAAGTATAAGCCAAAACCATACACAAATTTAGATCTAGTCTAAGTTATTTTTATTTTTTCATTTCGAAGTAAGCCTTGTTGACTGTAAGGTAAATGCTGTATGAGAGGTAAATGTTATGTGAGAGGTAAATACTATGAAATATTTCAACCCAAACATATATTTATTGAGTTACAAAATTTCAAAGCAAATGAAAACTTTACAGTTTATTTTCTGATCATTTTGAAAGAAGAAATAGAAAACATGTACTTCATGAAAACTATTTTTCATTTATTGAACTAACATTTATACAGAAAAATGTTACATCAAAAACTTCCTAACACAGTCCAACTTTGAAATCCTTTTAATTATGCTTTAATTACACATAAGTTTGTAAAAACTTAGTTACTTACTATGTAATGAACAAAGAACCCAACCTGTAGTGTGGAATTCTAATGGAAGAAAACATGCTCTGAAAGGAGGGATCCTGATGAGCATTTTTGCTGTGTGAACTTCATTCTCACAATTTTTGTCATCTCATGAGCTAGTTAAATTATTCCTGTCCATTTCCTAATTCATCCTAAGATACACTAGACAGCACATTTCTTGATGATTATAAAATGCCTCAGGGGAATTCTATGGCAGAAGACTGAAGGAAAAGTGACTGGAATTTCTCAAAACCTTGATTAATGACATTAAAAAAGTGCTGCCTGGAAAGTCTTATTAAAATCATTAGAAAGGAATGAAAAGAGATTTTCACATTTACTTAGGAGTGCTGTTTTTTTGCTGTGGTGTGCCTGACAATCAATTAAGAAGTTTCTGCTGTGTCTGCTGTGGAAATTTAGAACAATTTCATACTTAGTAGCATTTTTACTTGTTTATGCTTTAATGCAGGTGTGACAAGCTGCTTGCCTGAAGCAGACTCTATTATTAGGGAAATTTCTCCAGTTCTTCCTAATAAATTCACAGGTGGTTAAAAATTCACGTCCTTGCTTGTGTTTTATTAACCATACAAAAAAATTGCTTTGGAAAGCTTAATATTGAGTAGTGCATAATATTATTGGATTTCCAATCAATTTTATGAGCTTTCTGCTGCTCTGCAGCTTTGAGGTACAATTCTAAAGTAGGCTTCTCCAGACCTCTATCTAGGATAAAGGAAATAAATATAAAAACAACACCCTCCTTAGACAGAGATCTACTTATCTCTTCATAATTTTTTATTAAAAAAACCACTCTCTAAAAAAGGCATGCATGTCTTACTCCATTTAAAAGAGATTGAAAAAAATTCTTCTGAAAATGATAGTGGAATTAGCAATAGGCAGCAGCAGATATCACAGAAGATCACATATGGCTACTCATAGTGGCAAAAGAATACCTGGCAGTGGGATTTACAGTTAAAATATATGAGAGTTTTCAAAGTTTGTCTCCTAAGAAGGCAAAGGTAAGTTGATTTGGCTGTCTGATTCCTCCTTACCTCTGGTAATTTTGAGGCCTTCAAACTAAATTCAAGCAACCAAAACAATGAGGAAAATATCACTAACATACTAAACTCCTACAATTTCTTTAAAAATATTGTTCATATGTTCCATGAGCGAAAGAATATTTTATGCAATTCAAATATGATTAAGTCCCAAGCATTGGAAGTTCTATACTCAAAGAATAAGAAAATGTTCTCATATTTCTGTATATTTGTATATTTAAGGGTTCACATATTTTAGTTAGATACTGTGGTTCCTTAAACTTTAAACCTAACTTTTGTTTCTGAGCCAGGATTTTGGCTGCTGCATCTCAATATCACTTCAGACATCTTTAGCATTAGTTTCAACAGATGAAATCCATGGAAGCATGAAATTACTACTTCCTGCCACAAGTTATCTGTTTGTTTACATCCTTGGAATATCTGGGAATAAAATGAATGATCAAAAACTTCCTTTCAGATACTGCAATTTTAACCTCTTTATATTAACACTTGCCTTTTTCCCAAGTTGTCCAGGAGATATACATATTTTCCTCTTCTCCTTAGCACACAAGACCTCTTACATACACAGCCTTCATTAATAAAATCGTGCTGATAAAGATTCAAGTTCCATCCATTTATTTTCTTAAGTGCTCAGAAAAGGTTTCAAAGATTTCTTTCCTCTTCCCATCCTCTTTGTAAGTGGATAGCATAGCAGTGGCCATAACAGTGCTGTACAAACACATAGAGAATTATCTCTACTTCCATATGGTTTTAGATATCAGATGTAATCCATGCAATCAGTTCTTTTATATTACACAGTACCTATGGAACTTCAGAAATAATACCATCTTGCATTACCATCTACATTACTATTCCCTGAAATTTCCCAGTGCAGCTTGCAGACATAACCTTCCTTCTCAGTTCTCATATGCTTTTAATTTTTTTATTCAATCCGTTTAGCCAAGATATTAAGATTATATCAGTATCCTGCCCTCTTATTTGCTTCCCCCCAGTCTTTCTCCTCAGCAGATTTTATTATCAAAGATATTTAGATTTTCAATCTAGATCATTGATAAATGGGCATTAGTGACATGTCTAATATTAATTCTTGAACTACCCTATTAGATTATGTTGTGCCCATTGATGTCATGATGAATGACAATTTAAAGTGCCATATATGTGATATCAGACATGAAATCAGAATTCTACTCAGTGGGAGATAAAGCAGATGTAAAATGTACCTTTTTTTAGAGAAGGAGAGGCTGCTAATAGCTCTGTCTAATCAGCTAGATAGAGCTATAGTAGATTACTCTCTATTATTAATTTGTACATGGGCATAGATAAGAGGCAAGTTACGTGGCTTCTGATTTATATTTGTAGATTTTACTTACCTCTTTCTGTGTCTCAAAACCAAATAACCTACTCCTACCTCTAGATTAGAAACTATAAAACTATACCCTATTTTGACTTATGAAGAGTATATGAATCTCCAAATAAGAGAGAATTAGGTAGTCTTAAAATACACAGAAAGAGAGCTAAATAAAATCCAACCCTTGATGAGAAGAAATTGAGTCAGAAAATTAAGATAAATGCCTGTCTGTCTGGGAAAAATTCGGAAGGGAAGAAGGAAGACAGCTGCAGCTAATGTATCTGGAGTTTCCTCTCCAGTTCTTTTATTATCTTAATTTAAAATGAGTTTAGTGCTAATAAAGTTTCTAAGCAAAACAAAGTTTCAGATTACAGACAAGAGTTTGACTGTCTA
The DNA here is from genome assembly GCA_013400775.1 of Chaetops frenatus. Lineage (NCBI taxonomy): Eukaryota > Metazoa > Chordata > Aves > Passeriformes > Picathartidae > Chaetops > Chaetops frenatus. Next base: position 78,066 of record VZTR01025008.1, read on the forward strand.
GGGAAAAAGGCTGATGACTGCAGAGGATCCAGCCCTCTGTTCAAACACAGAATTAGATTAGTTATAGAACGTTAGCTTTTTCTGCTGCAGAGTTTAGTAAACAAACATCTTTCTTGGCTTCACCTACTCACCTCTGCTAAATGCATAGGGAGCTTAGTAATTATATCTGCTGTGTAAGGGAGAAAGTGATATCCTCCATTCTGTGGCTTTATATTTTCAATGTGTGGCTGGCTAGAAAAAGTATGCTCAATGGAACTGACAGAAAAGCCTGGTGTTGATATGAGTGTATTGAAGAGATTGCAATTTTGACCAAATTTAAGTGGGTAGTTGTGTTAACTTGCAAAAAGACAAGAAGATTCTCAAACTTAATCTTTTCCTAATCAATTTATTATTGTAATAATCATAATGATTCTGTCTTGCTGCTAATATGTTTTTTTTGCATAAGGCTGTCCCTTTTGACCTTTTTAAAATGTCAGCAATAATATTTAATATGAATATGTTTCACAGGCACTTTAAACACTCATATAATGTTTAATATTAAAAGATAATAATCTTGGTATTTGTACTCAAAATGTCACTGAATATTGCATGAACAGTGATCATGCTGGCTTAATAGCAAGGTGTGTATCCAAACCCTGATATTATCAGATAGCTTGGGGAATTAATATGGAAGAGAATTGTTGTTTTGATTATTCTTTGGTTCTTAAATTACTGAGTACTTGTAAAACACTCTTCCTTTGTGAGGAATTTGGTCATAGGGTTCAGTGTTGAATGATTATTTGGTAATATGTAAAAAAGGAAAAGAAAACATCAGTTTATTTTATTAATGAAGAAATATCTTAATGCTAATGCTTAGATTCTAAAAAAATTCCTCCAATGACTACATTGGAGATCATATCCAGGTAATGGCCTACTTTGAGGAACCTAGTTCCCAAATGAACTATGTATTAGGACACTCCAAATAAGTAGAAACATTAGACATAGGTCATTTGAAACAAAAACAAACAAAATCACCACACTTTAATTGACAAGACACTTAAAATGAACCTGTAAAAAATATCACTTACATCTTGTGTGCTAAAAAAAGATCCTCTGAAAAGCTTCTCCATACACAGTGACCTAAATCCTAGAATTTTGTTCCAATTGAAGGTTCCTATAAACATTCTTTTCACAGTAATTCAGTAAGACCCATTGAGTTTTCCTAAAACTTAAATTCTGAATTAAAAGCCTTCTCTGTAAATTTTCAAAGCTGTCACAAGGAAAGGGAAGCTCTAGTTTTTAAGTCTTCCTTAGATTTAGGACACAAAAGGTCACATATTCAGATGAATTCTGTATCAACTCATAAGGGGAAGGGAAATTAACAATAAGGAAAAAATATAGGAAGAGTTTTGATCCTACCAGTAGCTCACTTTTCTAAACAGGATGGATGCAAAACCTGAATTTGCAAGGTTTTTTACTCTATTATTGTAATTATAGAAGGAAAAATAGTGTTTATATTAAACAAAATAACTAAGAACAAATAAAAAATGCTGTCTAAAACAGGAATGAGGATTCACATCTCTTTTCATAAATGTTCTTACTGCTCCATAATAGTATTATACTCTTGTCTGTGTTGAATACCTTTAGTCTATGAAGAATAACAAAACTCCTGTTGAACAGAACAATGGCCTGGCACATCTTGGAAGTGTCTGTGTATTATGCACGTGCCATGGTGTAACTGGGCATGTACAATAAGTTTGAAGGGTTTACAACATGTGCATGGTACATCTTCTGGCAAAACACACATAGAAATTTTAATTATGCTTATGCAAGCACGGGATTTGGAATCCCTGAGTATCCATTGACCCAATACCCAAGGAGAGAGCTAAATAAAACTTAGAGCAACACAGTAATATCAAACTTGATAAAAATGTAGTTGAAGGTAATAAACAGAAACATTCCATTAGATATTATTTCTGGAGGTTTAAGGTGTATGGTTTGTTTCTGAATGCAGGAAGACTGATGGCTATGAGGCCCATGTCTTCACAGTCCAACCTCTTTTCAGCTTTACTTCTCTAGTTTTCTGTATATGTCTGGAGGTTTTCTTAGATTTTCCTCTGCTGCCTTAGAGATTTCTTAAAGGAAGTGTAGAACCTACTTATTCACTATGCAGAAAATAATTCTTCACCAGTAAATAAAGCACATACCTCACTATCATTAATTAAGATATCAGATATAAAAGAAAAAACCAACAAAAATTGTCACTTGCCCCATGCAATAAAACACCACCTGGCAAGTAGGAGCAGATCATGCCTTAGAGTTTCTGGAAAGTTCTTCAAACCTCCCATCAAGGGATACATGTGTTCCTGCACATCTTCATGTTTTTCATTATGATTTATTCTATTCTAAAATAATAGGGACTAGATTATGGTATGACTGGGTAGATGTTTGCCAATAGACTAGAAGTGATTTGTGATGTGCTATGGCCTCTGTATAAAATAAAAGTGTTTTTAAACCATGTTGTTTATGTATGTTTGCATGTCCAAAGGAGACAAAACTGAACATTTGTTGTAATGACCTTCTTACAAACCATTTTTTGTAGCTAGAAGAAACAGCATGGATAAGAAGAAAAAACATCAGTAAACAAAGCAGATGCTCATACTAAGATCATCACTTAGTTTTTTACACTTTCTTGAACTGCTTCCTTGACTTCTGCTATTAAAATAGCTTTTATGCACAAGGTGCCCTCTTTTCCATATTTTTTTTTTCTTTTTCTGATTGACAAGAACTTTTTCCAAGATAGATTCACAAACATGAGATGGGAGGTCCTTCTAGTTTCCCTTTCTGACTGGGTCTTGACTGTTTAAAAAGGTTAACAGACCATTGTTAAGTCTCACAAAAAAGCCCAGTGACACTTTTTTTAATAATTCACTGAAGCCAGGAGGTCAGAGAAAAAACTTAATTTTGCATCTAAAAGCATTTTACTTTGTTGTGAGGAAAAATGTGTAAGAGTTAGACATTAAAACATCTGGAACAGTTTTTTGGGGTGAACATAAACATAAGTAAAGGGAGGGAAGATTAAAAAAGAATACTTTATATGAGAATCTTCCTTGTTTATACTAAAAAATTCAATTTTTGTTTAGACTTTTTAAGATGCACAAGAAAAAGATATCTCTTCCTAGGTTTTTTGGAATTATAGATGGAAAGAACAGAAGATATAGACATAGATTTATATAATGTGTCCATGTGTGGATGAGTGAGTGTGATGAGGACATATGTGTGGCATTCAGACTTCAGTCACACATGGCTGTCATTTGTGGCATTTTTTAGCAGAGTCACTTTTTTTCCTTCCTTATACAATGAAACTATCTATTTTTTATATTAGAGCTTTAAGTCTAAGAATAAAATAGATTGGGTCAGTTATTTATAGTATCAAATAAAGACTGAGTTCAGTACCTGTAAGAGAGATAATTAACAAAGAAACAGAAGACTTGATATTGAGCTTTTAATTCAGAGAAAGGTTAGAAAAACTTTACAAATGATTTTAAAATTAAGTTAAAATGTATGAAAAGAAAAAGAAAACACATCAAAATATATTCTGAAAAGTGCTTTCATTTAAATTAGTTTAAAGTTATTTTTAAAATATAATAAACTTCAAAATGAATAAGGAAAATTATATATTGCAAATACAAATAAAGGCAATAACATAAAAATAAAAGCAAGACAAAAAAATCTTAATGGTATCTGCAAAATAGTTAGCCTTGAAATTTGTTTTACTTGTAGAAAAATCTAATTACAGAAGAAAAATTACATTAAGAAAATGACATATAAAACTTTGAGTTAACCAAGTATGTGAAACTCTGAACATTGATCAAGACTCCAAAAGCAGTTATTCCCCCAGAGCTGCTATTGGGAATGGGAACAGAAATCAGAGAAGCCAATAGAGTACCCTTATTTAAGAAAAAGCTTTGGGACACAGCAGGAAATTAAAGACCAAATAGTTTAACTTCAATTTCCAGGAAACTATTAGGAACTACTTTAAACCACCAGATTGGAAGATGCTTAGAAAAGCACAACTTGATTAAATGAAGGTTGGAATAGGAGGGTTATGCCTTACTAATTTCTTAGTTCTATGAAGTTATGATTGCCAAAGTAGAGAAAGGAATTGCAGTGTAGACATCATATTTAATGGCTTCTCAGGAAGCTTTTTAATATCAGGGGTCAGGTAAGGTTCAAAATCATTGAAGAGGAAAGAATCTGGCATAATATTTTAAACAAAACTGGCTAAAGGATGAAAGGACAGAGGACAAGACACTATAGGCCTAGAAAAAAAATTGTTTGGAGGAGAAAAAGAAAAGGAAAAAGGAACTTGAACCTACACAAATAAACTTCTGGACTAGTGCCTGGAAATCTATAATGCTGGGTTCAAGATAACATAATACAAAGAATTTACACTGTGTATAAGAATCTAGAAAGAAAAGAAAAGTCAAAATTTAAATAACTATGTTAAATTCTTTTTTTTAATAACAGGCTTTTCCCTAGAACTTCTAATAATGAAGAAAAACAAGTACAATCCATTTTTCTTTGTGATACCCTTAAAGAAACCTTATCTACACTAAGATGGAAAAGTCCCACATATGTGCTTCAGGCTTCAGTAAGGGTTATAAATGTCAGTGAAGATCAGGAAAAAATAAAATTCGATGTTCAGAAAGCAAGTATTCCTCTGTCTGATTCTATCCAGAATGTATTTAAGACTTTGAAATGGGAAAAAAAAGTATCATCTTAGAAGAAATGTGAAGCCAAAACAAAACAAGAAAAAAATACTACCCACAAACTCATGCTAAATGGAAGTGAAAAGACCACTTTCACACTGCTCTTCAGGTGTTTGGAAGACTGATGTGGCTTTTAGTTGTCAAAGTTTCTAGTGAAGATGACAATAATATGTCATATAGCCTGAAAAAATCCCTTTTTAAAATCTTTTTGTCTTTAGTTCAATGATAGTTACTTACCATTACAAAAGAGAGATGGAAAGAAAAAAAGTTTTCTGGGTTTATGGCCACTGTAATGTGAAAAGATTTTGGAACCTGATTTAGATCATGGCAATTTTAATCTTAGAATAATATTTTCTAGAAAAACAAAATCTGAGAAAAATTTCTGAATTGTTTAAATCTTGAATTTTTTTAAAAATACATATATAATACATTAAGACAGGGAAAAATATTATTGTGCCTTAATAAATTGTGCTTTTAAAAGAAATAAAATAGACTATCATCTGTCTTTAATAAATACTGTGTGACATACTATGCTATAAATAATTGTCTATAAGATAAAATAATTTTAGAATATCTTACAGATAAGATAAATGGTATAGAAATCTCAAATATAACAGGTGTTTTCATGTTTTCTCTTTAGTGCTGACTTGATGAGTAATGCTTAATATTTGTGGAGGTTTGACACCGGCCAGCTGCTGGATACCCATATTTCCACTTCTCCTCCTCAACAGGACAGGAGGAGAAAATTAGATGAGAAAGCTCATAGGTTGAGGTAAAGACACTCACCAATTACTGTCACTAGCAAAACAGACTCAACTTGAGAAAGAATTATTTAATTTATTGTCAATTAAATGGAGTGGGATGGTAAGAAACAAAGACCTAAACTATTTCCCCTCAGTCCCCCCTGCTTCCCAAGCCCAACTTCATTCCTGACTCTTCTACTTCCCCTACCAACAGCTCATGGAAGATGAGGAATGAGGGGAATTGTCAGGGCCACTCCTTCCTCTTTATGCTTTCTGCTTGTTCCAATGTGGCTTCTTCCCATGGGCTGCAGTCCTTAATGATAAACATATTTCAGTGTCTGTTCCTTGGCCTGCAGTCTCTGCCAGAAAACCTCCCTGTGTCAAAGGTTGACTCTCCATGAGTCAAAGGTTTTACAAGGCACAACACCACCCTGGCATGGGATTCTCCATGTGCTGCTCTGTGAATATCTGCTCTGACTTGGTCACCTCCAAGGGCTGGAGAAGTCTGTTTCTGTAGTCTTTAAACAGAATGCCCATTTGTAGTGGGTTGATGTTGGTTGGATTCCAGGCACGCACAAAAGCCACTCCATCGCTTCCTTTCACAGTTGGACAGGGAGAGAAAACATAACAAAGGGTTCATGAGTGAAGGATGGTTAGAGATCACTCAGCAAATACCATCACAGGCAGACCATGCTAGAATTAGGGATATTAACTGAAGTCATTACTAACAAAATCAGAACAGGATAATGAAAAGGAAAATGAGACCCTAAAAACACCGTCCCTCTACCCCTCCTTCCCAGCTCTATCTCCTCCCCTCAGCAGTGCAGGAAGACAGGGAATGGGAGCTATGGCCAGTTCATCACACAGTGTTCCTGTCACTGCTCAGGGAGAGGAGTCCTTCCCCTGTTCCAACATGGGATCCCTCCCACAGGAAGACAATTCTCCATGAACTTCTCCAACATTAGTCCATCACATGGGCAACAGTACCCCATGAACTTCTGCAACAGGGGTCACTCTTCCATGGGGTGCAGTCCTTCAAGGACAGACTGGTCCGGTGTGGGCTCCTCTCTCCATGGGTGTGCAGGTCCCTGCCAGGAGCTTGCTCCATCATGGGCTTCCCATGGGTTCACAGTTCCTCTCAGGCATCCACCTGCTCCAGTGAGCCTCCTCTATGGGCTGCAGGTGGATCTCTGCATTCCCGTGGATCTCCATTTGCTGCAGAGGCCCAGCTTCCTCACCATGCTCTGCACCACCAGCTCTGGTATCTGAAGCACCTTCTTCCCCTCCTACTCTACTGGCCTCAGTGTCTGCAGAGTTGTTCCTCTCACATATTCTTAATCTGCTTTTCTCTGGCCACAATTACATCTGTGCAGTAACTTTTCTTTTTTTCTACTTAAATATGTTGTCACAGGGGTGTTACCACCATCTCTTTTCTGCCCAGCTTTGGTCAGTAGCACATCCATCTTGGAGCTGGCTGTCTTTGGCTCTCCCAGACATGGGGAAAGACAGTCTGGCAGCTTCTCACAGAGGCCACCCCCATAGCCCCCCAGCTGACAAAACCTAGCCGTGCAAACCCAATGCACCATTTTAGACCAGAACATTTCTTCGTTGCTAGCAAAAAACCACTGATTTTATACTTGCTTGACAGTGTTGTGATTGCCTTGTACTAAGCTTATTTTCACTTGTTTCAGCTGCGGTTAAAATTGTGTAGTGGCTAAATAACCACTGTCTTGTGTTAATTAAACTTTTGTTTATAGGAATCACATAATAGTAGAATCAGACTCAATTGTCCGCAGCTCTAGAATAAAATGTGACATGGAAGAGTGCAGACACAGCACGATACAGCGAAGGCAGCCTTGTGAATAAGATAAAATGGGTTTAGAGATAACAAAGAAAAGCAGAAAATTGAATGACTGTGAACTGGTGAAAAGAAAGAGCACATAAGCAAGGTGTGTTAAATTGTATAAAGATAACCCTGGATGGACTGCAAGAGTGAAGTGGAAGACAAGCTCACTGCTAATATCCAGAAAGGTTATTGCAACCACTCAGTTCCAAGGCCTCATTTCTCTTGATTTGGAGACTAGGTTTTTCCTCAAAATGCTTTGGAACCTGATTTTTCTCTTGGTTAGGAAGGAAATTATGCTGTACAATTCTTTCCTCTAGGATAAGGGAGAAGTATATAAAGTGGCAGCTTCCCCAGCCAATTACCCAGACCCTCAAAGGTTTTTCTTCTTGCATTGCTTCTGCTCTCTCCACCCCAGCTGCATGTAATCCCTATGATTTCTCTTTGTATCAAGAATTTTTGATGGTCAAGAGTTTGTGATACACTCAGAAAACTCCTATATGAAGGTGTTTAACTAGAATAGTGAGTGTGAAGTCTTCACTGACTTAAGCCTGTGATGTTCAGGAAAACATGAACAATCCTGAGGTTTACCTGGAAACTTCTAAACTCAAAACTTTGGTAAATCCTATAAAGACACTGGAATATCTATATCAAAGGATAGATACTTGAAACATTTATCAGTCTTAATAAGCCAAAACCACAGCTTTCCTTTGTCCTGCAAAATATTACTACTGAATTTCTCTGAATATAAACCTAAGGATCACCAGTCCCATTTAACTAGATGAGAGGTGTTGACCTCTTTATATTATAGATGTTTAAGCAAAATGGAATGAAATTTCATATTATATTGTCTCTGCATGCTATAGATTTAGTATCTATTAAAAGATTAACAAGTAATTCTGTCAGTTCTTTGCCTGTAAAATAGTATCATTTTATGGTTTATGTACTCCAGATGAAATACTGACATATTTTAAACATGACTCAAACTTCATTTTGTACTGTTTCCACCTGTTTGGATTAGGTGAGCACTACTGGAACAAAAATATTGCTAACATCCAAGCATTCAGTGTTCCTGATAGGATTTTTTTTTTTCAGGGGAAGTATAGTTTTCTTGGAGATACTTGCATGAAAAAAACACTGTGCGTTTTCTGAAATAATACATTGCCATTACTAATACTGGGATGTAAGGTCCTCCAATGTTGTTGTTCAGAAGATATCCCTGACTTGACTGGTAAAATGACTTCAACTAGCATTCTTTTCTAACAAGGACACGTGTTAAAAGAAATAGAAATTATCTTCTGGCTAGCATAATTCCTCTGCCAGTAAGTTATCTGTAGCCAAAGCAGAGGCTTCTGACAACTGTAGACCCTAAATGCTCTAACCAGGATATCATTAATGTTAGCTTGCCTTGATCTTGAAATTAAGTGTATTAAGATAGTGTAATTACAACATATAAACACTTTGTAATACAGTGATTTTATAGCCAGACATATATTTACTGTGTGAATAGTGACTGATGTGACCACCAAAATGTCAGAGAGGTATAATTTGATACAGGAGGCTCCAAAGTAAACAAAAAGTTGCCATACTAAGAACAAGATACGCACAAGGAACTGCAAATAGGCAGGGGCATCCTAATGAATATGCAAGAAGAATTAATACCAAGAGAAAAGAGAAACAAGATAAGCAGTATTGGGAAAAAATGAGACATCACCTCCCACTGCCCCTTTGAGGATCAAAGACAATAGCATACAAGCATTAGATATAAACAAGGGGAATTGGAGAAGAAACAAAACAAACCCACTTTGGCTTTGACATCTCTCATCAGTTTTCAAGTCTGAACACTTAGACCTTAATAACTAAAAATCTCTAAGGGCCACAGTCATCAGTGCTAACTATATGGTATCAACTTTGTAGTATTGCATATTGAGAAGTTGGAAAAGTACCCATGAAAACTAAAATCCATAATTTTTCATGGTGCAGCACAAGAAAAATGGCAGTGTCAGGTCCTTGGCCTCTTTCTGTCCTGTAGTAGACAAGATCTTGGACCTTCCCCTTTGTTGGGCTAAGGGTATAGAAAATTGGCAAAAATATAAACCTTCTTGCATTCCAGTTGGTCCTTAGAAATCAGAGTGCCTGGGTGCAGCTGGACTTCATTTCTGATTATAAGCAATACAGATCTATAAATCTGGTGCTCATTAAGAATTTTCATGAACCCAGATTCACAAATAATTTGATTTAGCAATTCAGTTATTAAGTTCTGGTTGAATTCAATATGAACTTGCATGATCTAGATTAATGAATAATATGGTTTGTTGGAGAAATAGGAAAGCAGGTTCAGAACTGAAAGCAATAATTGAGCTAACAGACTAGTTATGTGTGTTACAATAGAAAGTATAGTAACAGAAATCTATTAGCACTACAGAGAGACAGATAGATACAGATACATAGATGATATAGATATACATGAGATAGATACAGATAAATATATTCCTGTGTCCAATGCAGCTGGAGGAAGAAAGTTCACCTAAACACTGAGGGTTTTTTGAGTATCTCTGTAGGACAATTTCTTATCCTCTTCTGCCATACCTTCCATTGCCACACACCCAGATCTTATATGTACCTGATAAATCATTACCTGGATTATCATGGAGCGCATGCACGATAATAATACACAAAGCACAATAATTAACAACATCTCCCCAGCAGACAAGAAAGTACAAGACAGTGATTAGAAAAATTTGAAAGGAAGGAGAAATATAGGAGAGGATTTCTGATTAGAGGTAAAAACATGGGGGGAAGAAAGAAGGCATTCACTGAAAGTATGTCACATACACTGAATCTCACACACTGTGAAATTTGCTTATATGATCCCTTCTTCCTATTCTCTCACAATTCTGGCATCATAATTTCTAAGACAGTAAGTTGCTTCACAGGCCACAAAATGGGAGGTTGCCTGACCAGTAATTAAGTATATGGTCCCAGGAGCAGCAGAGGCACTGTGATGTAGTCTTCCTTAGCAAAACATTGAAACAGGACTCATGCTAAACCAGAGTGCTAGAATGTTGGGACTCAAGCTGGAGGTAACCTAAGAGTGGACCAATAAATGATCCATATATGAGACAAGCAAAAAGATCTATCCCATTACAGGGGTTATCTCACAGTCTGGTGCATATATAAATTCATATAAGATACATGTATGACTTCCAAAAGCCAGAACACGTATAAGTTGCAATAAGCAAAAACCATTTCTTGTAAGTGTAATGCGCCTTTCCTGGAGAGGGGAAGGAAATAATTTCAACAGTTTTAAAAATATGTTCTCTGTTTTAACATATGACTTCAGTTAGCTACTGAATCAAATCAGTAAGGCCTTAGCTTACATTTAAGCCTTCAACAATATTATAATTGATAGAGCACAAGAAAAAAATACAGGTCTAACTGATGATCAAGGAGGGTTTAAAATACCAGAAGACAACATACGTTGGTAGTTGATCCTCAGTCTGTTTTGGTTTTTTTTTTTTAATACTGTATTTACTCATTTCAAAAGCATTAAAATTTTTGAAAAATAAGAAAATATATAAGGAAAGAAATATAGGTTAAGTTGAGAAAAGATCCCCAAAGTCAGCCTTTCTAAATAGTGCTTCATTATTTGTTATTTACTTCCAAAAGTATTAAAAAATGGGGAGAAAAATGAGGAATTATAAAGACTAGTTTACTCTTCATAGTTGAGATATGCCAGTACATTTTTCACTAATATTCAGAGATGATGTGAAATGGTATCTTGCTCAAAGGTTTAGCAACTCAAGGAAACATCAACATGATTACAATGTACAGAGATATATTTCCTATTAATTCTGACTTATTATAGCACATAAATTCACAAAAGAAGTCAGATTGACTAATTAAAACTTTATTCTATGTAAAACTTGAACAATGAAATTTCTACTTAGCCTTTTATGATATTTTCTGACAGTCAGCAGACAGCTTCAGAGACTAGCTTGAACTGTCAAAATAATTTATATATATTAAATGTCAATGCAACTCAGAAAGAAGACAAAATTTGCTTTCAATATGACATTTATATGCCAGAGCCTGATTTAGATATGCAGAGGTAGCAAGACATGTTAGCTAAAAGTAGTTATGCAGCATATTTCTAAACATGATGTCCCATTTATGTTCAAAATGATGTGGACTGAATCAATTAGGAGAAACAAGTGAGTTCCAAGAAGTACTTTTAAAAAGCTGTGGAGTTGCTTAGTAACCTGCTGTTATACTTCATTTCCCAACAGAGCTATAAAGCTGTCACACTGGTAATGGGAAGCTCCCCAAGATAAATGGTGCCTCATGCATTTTGCCAAAAACATGATTCTATTAAACATGTTATACCTAACTTTGGGGAGTCATGTATATGCATATCAGCAATATATGCAACCGGACAGCTATCAAAGAAATTACAACCTTGTCACAAAAATCCAATATTTTCCTCCTTTAATGCATTATCTTGTCAGACAGGAGAAGGCACTGGATCCAAAATGCCTAAGGGAAAAATTTTAATCCGGCTCTTTCTTAGACCTATAAAAACCTGACACCAGCTTTGTTCTTCACTGACAGTAATCTAGCATAATCTACTGTATGCATCCTAGACTTGGAAATTTAGCTTTTTCTGCCTGAAACTTCTTTGAGAACCCAGAAGTCATCATAGAGTCTTCTATCATAGGAGTTTGCTTTCGCACTGTATCAGAATATATGCATCTTAAATTTCAGTGAAGATTAAATGTAGGAGACTATTTCAAGCCTATTTAGTTAAAAATGCAAACATATTGAAGGAAAGATATCAACCTTGATTTCTCAGTAACTGAGATATTAGTTCCTAAGTCTACTTTCTTCTTAGGAACATAATCAATTTCTGAAATTGAGATAATTAGATCTGATAATTAAGGAAAAATCTAATCTAAAAGTCAGCCACAGGAATTCTGCCAGAGTCTGATGTGAATGTCATTTAGATATTTCAAAATACTTTATAAATAGGGGAGTACAAATAGGTATCTAATATGATAGGGTCAGATCATCAGTTGATGTTAAATGGATTGATGAACTCAGTCCAGCTGTGTTGATATTTACTCCAGAGTTCAGGTCTAAAGTATAATAATGACACTTTTATAAACAAAAAATACTAATTGGATCAGAAGGGGTTTTTTTTTGTTTAAAAAGTACTTTCTTGAATTCAATCCAAGTAATTTTCACACTGTCTTCTTTTCTCCAGCAACTTAAGTGCTCCTGAAAAATCTCCTTTAAGACAACAGTTTGTTGTTCACTTCTCTAAATGGCAGAACTAGGACAAGATACTTCACAGTGCTGAAAATCATAACAACCCTAAAATATATAGCAAAAGATTCAATGAGTTTTGTTTTTGTTTTTTTTGAGGGTTTTTTTAAGTGTTTGTAGGTAGAAATATCAGATAAAATGGCTGCAGTCAGATCAAAGTGCAAGGAATTTGTGGAATGCTTAAAACTGTATTTCAATTCTAATTGAATTAAACAAATGTGAGAGGGTAGAGCCCCAAAATTTAATATGGGCTTGTAATGAACTTGTTTAACACAGAAGACCAAAGGAAACTAACCCTCTGTGAATAAAATGTATTGGACCCAGAAAAGTTTGAAATATACCCAAAAAACATNAGATAAAATGGCTGCAGTCAGATCAAAGTGCAAGGAATTTGTGGAATGCTTAAAACTGTATTTCAATTCTAATTGAATTAAACAAATGTGAGAGGGTAGAGCCCCAAAATTTAATATGGGCTTGTAATGAACTTGTTTAACACAGAAGACCAAAGGAAACTAACCCTCTGTGAATAAAATGTATTGGACCCAGAAAAGTTTGAAATATACCCAAAAAACATGATTAAAAACAAACCAGGGTAGATGTTGGAGCCAAAAAAAACTTGATATGTTTTATTTAATAGTAAAAGAGAGAAGGAGGGAGAGAAAAAGAGAGGAGAGGAAGAGAGAGAAAGAGAGAAAGAAAAAGAGAGAGAGGGAGAAAGAGAAAGAAAGAAAGAAAGAAAGAAGAAAGAAAGAAAGAAAGAAAGAAAGAAAGAAAGAAAGAAAGAAAGGAAGAAAGGAAGGAAAGAAGGAAAGAAGGAAAGAAGGAAAGAAGGAAAGAAAGCAAGCAGAGGGGGGTGGGGAGACAAGAGAGAGAGTGACAGGGTTTAGGTAGAAACATATCACGCAATGAGGGTTCCCAACGACGTCTCGCTGCTCCCTCCTCTCCATCTGGTCTTCATGGGGGCGAGGGTCCCCCAGCAGCACCTCTGTGCCAAACACTATAGAGTCCCATGGATTAGTATAAGCTTTGGGCAGGTGGGAATGCCCAGGCCTCCTGAGGGCACCAGGTTTGACACTGTCCCTTGCAACACTGAGGGTCTGGGGACTCCTTTTTGGGGGGCCTNTTCTTATAGGCAAAGATCCTTCACGAAGATGTTTAAGCCTTAAATTATGGCATTCAGTCTCCATTTCCGATCTTCCTCTATCTTTACTCACATCATCTGGGATTTTTAGCAAAATTTTTAAAACAGCAATTTTTTATATTGCTTAGTCTTTAGCCAGGAGAAATCAAAGAATAATTATTTTCTTACTTCCAATGAAAATGACTTTTATTAAAACATTTCCTTATTTTCCAATGCTAGGAAATGGATAGTTGCAAGGGCATTGTTTCTATTGTGATAATTCATAGTTCTATCAGTAAATTACTCTTTCACTTTGCCTTTCCTTGTCTTGCTGTTCCTCAGTTAAGTAGTTGCTTCTTTATTTTCAGCAAAGATTCTAGAAATTAAAGACTAATAAAGGGATTCAATGATATTCAAACAGAAAATATTGAAATTGTTCACATTTATATTTTTTTTCTGAAACCCTTCCTTAATTTGGTCAGCACCCTTAGTCCCATGGATTAAAACTAGATTAAAATTTACAGAGTACTTGGATAGCTAATGTCACAAAACATTTTTTTTAACAGTTTACTCATAGCTTTGTATAAAAGAAGCAAATTAAAAATTCCAAAATATATTATGTTGGCTTGTAGTGAGTTTAGTAATTGATGTTAGCAAGTATGTTAGCAAGACAAACAGTTTTAGAACAATTGGCAAATTCCTTTTCATAGTGTAATAACATTTTTTGACTTTTTTTTTTAAATACTTTGACAAGACTTGCTATGTGTTTTTTTGGTAAGTTTTTGAGATAAAATGTTTATGCATTACTTGTGAAGTATAGTAGTTTTTCAACAAAACAAACAATATTTTAAAAATATTTCTGTTGATGATTTACTATGATATAGTTCTGCTTGATGCATTTTAAGAAAAGCATGATGGAAATTTCAGAATTTAAAATTAAAATGCCCAATAACTACCTATAACACTGTCTATAATTTTTCCAGATCTTTGTTCATATGTGGACAAATAGATTCAGAAGGAGATCTATGCAACTCGCTTAGAGAACAAATTAAGTTTCTTTCTCTAAATAGGACCATGGACCTATCTTCTAGTTGTACATCTTGCTTCTCATACTGATTCATCCACAGTCCTGCAGTCCTTCCCTCCATCTGAGTCCAGGGTCCATTTTGAGTAGGTGGTCAATGAGTCAGGTCACTATTGCCCACTGCAGGAATTACTTTTCCACCCGGTACTGCTTAGTTCTTCTAACTTCACTCCTGGTGACTATTGTCCAGACAGCCCATTCATCTTGGGATTCTTCTCTTTTCTTTAAAAAAAAAAAGGTTAGTCAAGCATGAAACACTTGCAATGTAATTGCTTAATCATAAATGAGCAGCTCCAGCTACTTATTACCAAGAAAAAAAAATGACAGTTTGACTCAAATCTTGAAGGGCTTAAATCTTGAGGAGCTCGATATCAAGACTGGTCAAATAATGAAAGGGAATCTCAAAACAGTATGAAGGTATGAAGGACTCCTTCCCTGAGGTATTCATACCTTGACTGGGGAAGGCATTGACCACCACTGACCACCCTTGTTTAACTCTCCCTGAGAATGGGCTTCAACTAAATGGTCTTCAGAAGTCCTTTCCAACCCAAACTGTTCTGTGATTCTATGTTCGGGGATCACTGCTGAGTTTTTGCTGAATGCCATTAACAACTTTAAGCACAAGAATGGTTCTTATACAATTTGTTTCATTTTCAGAGCCTACCACATCTTTTTAATTAAATACTACAGCTTCTGTAAGCACAAAGAGTTGAGAGTTTGATAGGAGAGAGCATAATGTTCCTACTTATGCATATTTTTCAATGGGATCCAAGCTGAGTTATATGCCATGGCAAATTCTTTGCATCACTAAGTCATTTTGTCTCCTAAAACTGATGGCAGATTTGTATTTGTGAAATATTTGAATTAAGTGAAGGAAATGGTGCCTAAACTGTGGCAACTGTTTAATCAGTGAGTAATTTACTCTTAATGTGTGAAGTATTTTTTATGGGCTCATTTATGATAACAGACATTCATAGCTCAATCAATGTAAGCAACAGATTTATGGTATATTTAGTCACAACATAATCCAATGTAAGTACTCTTATTTATTACTATTCACAGTTTAATTCTCTTTTTTTTTTCTTCATACCACTTACAGCATGCAATTAAAATAATATAAAACACTTATCAGAACTTTTCAAACAGCATTTATTCACATCTGTCTTATAATATTTTTACATTCAGATGTTGAACTTCAAAATACAATGCAATTATGTTATTTGCATAATTGCATGGATAAAAGGATGTTAATTTTTTTCCATATCTAAGAAACAATAAGAGAAACCATTAATGTGGCAATTGATCATTCCTCTGAAATGTCTTTCTTTTTGTCAAAATATTGGAGTCTATTTTTCAGTTTGTATATTTCTGATTTTCCCTCATAAGCTGGTAATTTCCCTTCTGTTACTTCAAATACCACGCCAAAGAATTACTACTGGAAATTATGATCCTTCAAAAACTAAAATATTCAAATGATCTATAGATGCTTGAATACATAATAAAAAAATACGCCAATTTTACATACTCCACAATTCTCAACAATTAAGGTGTGTAGTTCACAAGAGTGTTTTATAGATGCACAAGAAAAGCTATTGTCACCTGAAGTGATATATATCCTACAGTTAATTGTCTTTATTTGTTATTATGCTACATTTAACTGGGAGTCTTACAATTTTGATAAAAGGATGATGACATTTTTCTTATATTCTTTACTTAAATTTTCTGAATTAGCTAGGAAAAGATTGCTACAGGAAGTAAGTGCAAATTTTTTTCATAAAACATTTTGTATGATGTCTTATGATGATGTATGATGTATCAGAATATATAAAGGTTAAAGTTTTCTGCTTCACTAGCAGAGAATTATCAAATATTGTCTGGATAAAAGTCTTACTTGTGATTCTAGACTGCAATGTTATTCATAGCATCTGAAGGATCTGTTAAAGAATGGACAGCCTGACATTCCTCTCAGGACTTGAAGAGTTCAGCTACAGATTAAGAAAATATCTGTGGTGGAATATCAGATGTTGGATGGCTATAAGCATGTGTAGAATTAAAAATCTTACCATTATGATGAAATTATGCATCTAGGCAATTAACAAAAGAGTAAATATACAACATTTCCTAACTACTTTGATCTGAAATATAGGAAAAAATTTCAAATTTCATTTGTGATATGTTCTGCATGGTACTTAAATGAACATTTAGTAGGGAATCGTGAGGTATTTTTATTTCAGACTGAACTTTCAAATCTACATGGTTGGCCAGAAATATGAATGGTGGTAGATCAGAAACAATAGTCTCTTCCCACTAAAACTGGAAACAAGCTTCTTCAGTGTTTTTATTTTTACTTTTGTTGATTTTTTTGCATTTAAATTGAGAAATTTAAATGTAGTCAACAGGCTAGCAGAGGACAAGTTCTAATATTTTGCTATATTTAAGCTAGATAGACATCTGTCTCATAATAAATTACCTGTAATATATAGTAACATCTTCCTGGTATTTTTTGCTCTAGTTCATATCACTGGTTAATTTCAGCAGGGCCTTCCCTTTCTAGCTCTGCAACATTTCTTCATCCTTTTTGAAAAATTTGGTTTCTACTTGTATGTTTCCGTTATGTTGAGTTTCTTTCTGCTTTCTTAAGTAAAGAAAAAAAAAAAAAAAAAAAAAAGAAAAGAAAACAAAAGAAGACTCCTTCTTTTCTTTGCCAAAACCCATAACTTGGGATGACATTAGATTAAGCATAACTTGGGATGTATCCAACTTTTAAACCATGTGGCAATCAATCATGTCAGCTGAGTTGTGAATGTGCCAGTTTATTCATATTTTAAACTACGCAAATAAGATTAGTTTGCTATGAACTGTTCCATAATACTGTGAATGTGTCACCCTGGCTATGTAACTAAATTCTAATTCTTGAAGGTCAGTATGACCAGAACGTTACATTTGATATAAAACACTTTATTCTTTCTTTCTTTAGGTTTCTACTCAAGTCAGCTGTTATTAAAACACATATGGGTTTCTGTGCATTTGAGTAAAAATGAGAGACATTAATTTTTATTCTGGAAGTGTCGTGAGGAGAGTTATGAAACCATGAATATGATCTTGAATAAGAGCATTAGTTTTGTATGCAATAAGACAGTTGAGAAGTTAGTTGCTGCAAGCCAGAAAGATATGTGAGAGTGCCTGTCTAAAATTGGAATATTTTATTATACAGATTAGCAGCAAAAAAAATTCCAGAATCAAAACCTGAATTTATTTCAGTTTTTGGATAGTTAAAGATAGCATATGAAACTGTATCCTCCTACATTCATGCCAGCAGATATCGTCTAACTAGTACTTCTTTCTTCCTCTGGAGTTATCCTTAATCATTTGATATATAGATTTAAACTGTTTTTTTACAAGTCAAACAAGTTTTGGGGAGGAAGTGATGTCTAAATGAGTTAGCTGGTCATTCTAATGAGGTATCATAATATTCCAGAACACATGAATTAAAGAACTGTTAGTCTGCATGTTAAACTGATGTTATAATGAATAAAGTACGGATTTTTTGGTATCACCTTAAATTCTTTACATCCAAAGGATCATTTTTGTTACTGTATATATTTAGAAAATTTGAGAAAAAAAAAAAGAAAGAATGGTAACTGTCCTGGTTTGAAAGCAAAACCATTGAGGCTCCAAGTCAGAAATACAATTTAATAGAGAAGAAACAAATAACAACAACAATAAGCAAGAGTAAAATAAAATAAATACAGTAGTACAAAGAACCACTGACAGAGTTAGAACGCAAACCTGACACCCTGTTGGTCAGGGTGTTGGGAGCAGTCCAAAAGTCCTCCTGGGGTGTCAGATGTGGCTCCGTTGGAGTAGAGATGCTCCTGAAGCAAAAAGGTCCAGTCTGGTGGTCCCGTAGAAAACAGGCTGCCTATGGCATCTGTCCGGTCTGCTTTATCTGGTGGAAAGGCTTTGGCTCCTCCCACGGGGTGGAGCCTCTCACAATAGAATGATGTAGTGTTATCAGTCATGTGAGAGGCCTTAAATGGCCCATTCACGGGTGATGTCCCTTGGAGGAGGGATGGGTGTTGGAAGAGTTGGGGAGGCACTGCCTTATCGGGCGTTATCAGTTGTCCCATTAACAGGAGGGAGGATGGGTGATGGAAGAGTTGAGCAGGCACTGCCTTATCTGGTGTTATCAGTTGTCTCATTAACAGAAGGCATCTGCACTCTCCTCCACTAGAGTTACAATAACAGTATCTCCTAGCTGGGTTCAACAGATGAAAATAGAATACACATTTGGGTTATATTTTACAACCCAAGACAGTCACCAACTTTACATTTGGATTCCTCCATAAAGTACTTATATAAAAATAAAATCTTAACTTGCCTACACAGTGATGATGTATAATGTCACATGAACCTACTTTCAAAGTAATTTATGCAAAATCTCTGCTTAAAAATGTCTGTACTGCTTACAGGTCATCCAGGATCCTGGTTTAAAACAAACCCTAATTACCAAATGTATCAAACCTAACATGACTAACTACTATCAGAAAAGAAAGCCCTTTGGATACTGATCAGTGAGACAGTTCTTAGTCAGTTTTGAAGGCACAAATACTTTTTCTGCATGTTTTGATATGCCCAAGTGCACAGTTTTTCCTATTTCTGTTGCTAATAGTATACGTCATTATTTACAGTGGATTCAAAATACTGGTTTTAGTATAAATTGAAATAGCTGGAAATCTTTCCATTGATTTCAACTTGTTTAGTCAGGCATGCAGATCTCCATTGAAGAGAGATCAAAAATATGGGAATCTCTTGTTCATACAGTTAAAATATTGTCAATATTACATGAATCACCTGCGTAACATTAACTGTTATTTTGCACTTACCACATAAAGAGACTACCTTTATGGAAAAATAATAATAACATATTTGTATTGAGGAACTCATAGTCTGAAGTCCAGTCCAGAACTTACCCTACAGTATAATAAAATTCCTTGTAAAAGTTTAGAGTTTCTGGATGAGAACAGGAAGGAAAAATATTTTACATATTTTTGAGACTGTCGACAAAATAAACAAGATTTTTTCTGAAAAATTAAATTTTCCAGTATTGAAAAATATATATACATGTGCAGGCCTATGTGTATGTATATACGTTTGTTTGTGTGCATCTAGATGTGCATCTTGATGTTATTAAAGTTGTAGGCAGCAATTAAAAAATTGAAATCATATGACCTAGATTTAACTTTTACTGCTGATGGGGCTCTCTTACAGGATTTCTTATTTTTCTGTAAATTGTAGTTAGCTTTCTGCATTATATTACAATATTATTACATAACGAAGCAAAGAAAAACAATTTCCTAAAACTATTTTTTGGAACAAGTATAATAAGAAATAGCTATTGGAATTTGAATTTAATTATATTGAATACAGAGGTTTCTCTAATTTTTCTATATTTCATCTGTGTTTTATGTCTAGGCAAGAAACGGTGACTACTATGTTAGGTGACAGTCACAATACTGAAAATGTCATCATGAAGTTAGGGAATTTACAACTACTCCTATACAGTACTCAGAATCTCCACTTTGCCAAGGAAAATAACCTCCATTGTTGTCAGATGAACAGATTTGTTCAGCTTGTGGAAAGGCACATTGCTTATTCTGATAAACCTATAAGCCTATGGAACCTCTCAATGCTCATTCTGCAAAACTATGTTAAACATCAACCAAGAAGAGGATGCAAAACAATGAATCAGTCTGGCAATGCCAACTCACTTCCACATTTGGGAAGTAATACCGAGTTCATCAAGCTGTCAGGTAGAACTTTGGGGTTGATAACCAAGGGCCACCTGAGGGACCCCCGGGAAAGGGGTTTCATTCATCAGTGGGAGGGAAAACATGTTAATGATTTTGGGGAAATTATTATAATCTGTATGTGTTTTCCAGGAAAACCAATGAATATGTATATAAAAACAGTACATAAACATGATCTTTTCTATACTTGGTATGCACAACAGGCTTGAAAATATTCCCCGTGCATCCAGCACTGAATGAGAATGCCTGCCTCTTAATGCTACACTGTTGTTAAGGAGTTTTATTTTACCTGCTTTCATAACATGTGACCGATATTCAAATATATATGAGGTGTTATATATATATCATAAGAATAATTCGTGCTACCGCTTTATAGTAAATGTAATGTATTCTGACCTTGTAAAGTAACCTGAACTAAAACATGTAACTAAAGGCTATTTTGGGGAGGATTTCTGTAAGGGAAAAGACTTCATATACATCTAAAAGGCTAAAAGGAGAATAGCCCATTCCAGCTAATGGCCCTGGCCAACGACTCTTCTTCACACCTGATCCACCCTCTGGATAAAGCTAAGACTATCACCGGGATATTCTTCTGCGGTGATGGCTTCTCGGAAGGTGGATCAAGATATTCATCTCTTCTGGGAAAGCTCATCAACGAGACCGGAGACCAAGATTTGTCTACTTTGGATATATCTCCACAATAAAAAGACATTATTTTCTTCTACTAGGCCTGAGGCTATCTACAAGGTATAAAAACTGGAATGCCTGTAAGCAAATCGTGAACAGAGGAGGGATTGGAGGCGAGAGAGAGATACACTCTGTTCACCAGATATCGACCCCGGGCTCGATATCTTATTTGTTTGTGGCTTTTTCCTAAATTGTTTTGTTTTCAATAAATTTCTTTGTTTAAAAAAATTAATTTGGCTGATCCGTCTATAACAGAGGTAAAAAGTTATTTGGAAGCCACTTCACACTTGTTGCTTTTGTTACTATTTAACATTGGAATACTATTTCTTATCTTTGCTGTTAATTTTGCTGTAGAAGTACAATAAATAAAGGGTGTCGGTGAATTCAATCAATAATGTCATTTCAATTTCTTAAATATGAAGTTTTACAAAACATATTTCAAAGCCTTGCACAGAAACATATGATATAAGCATTTTTTTTCTCTTGACATCGGGAAAACCCAGCTGTGAAATCCTCTAAAGTGTCCTGGTTCTGGTCAGAAGAGGGTTAATTTTTGCAGTAGCTCTCGCAAACGACCTCACACCATTAGCTGGAGCAGGGGGACGGGAGTCCCTTCCCATTTACAGGAGAGTGGCAGAGGGAGCCGTTGGGTATTGTTGTTCGTGTGTGAATCATTTGCCTCTTTCTTGTACCCCGTGTCATTAGTATAGTTGCTGTTACTGCTTGTTTTCTTATCTCATTGCTCTTTCCAGTAAATTGTTCTATCTCACCCTGTGATCTTTGCCTTTTGTGTCTCCAATCTCTCCTCTCCAGGCAGAGGGAGAGAAGGGAGTGAGCAATCAGCACGTGGATTCTGTGAGAGCGCCGAATTGAGAATACCATTCTTCAGCTAAAGGGCTAAGCTCAGTATATTGACAGGAGTTTTTGATTTACCTTGCAAAACACAAGCGATAGATTTTTTTTTTTTTTTTAACTTCACAAGCTAATGACATGCCATTTAGAAGAAAATAGAGATTGTAAAAGTCAGGATACTTCATTGCTTTTCTTTGGTGGTATTGTGGGGTTTTTTGAGGAGGTTCACATATTACAGAATTAATATTTTTACTTAGGTGTGCAGCTGAAGTTGTATTAACAGAGGGACAAATGGGAACTTCGTTTGGTTTACATATTTGGACTTTATATATAACTTGTATTGAAGCTCTGATATCTATATATGTTTAAAAATCTGGAGCATGTTGACCAGAGTGGGTAGTTGGCACTCTAAAAATATTAAATAATTAAATCCAGAACTGATTGCTGCCAATTACAGGGACATTCTTTAGGAGAAATATTAAAATAGAAATTTTGAACTGTATATGCTCTTGGGCAGTTGTGTTAGCTGGGTCATATAGAGGGAAATATAATGAGTAATCACTGTCAACATTCTAAGTCATTATGGAAATTATTATAAATGAAGATATTTATTTAGCCCATGCCAGGCTGAGGGAAGAGATTTCCAGAAGGTAGGCCAGATGGTTAAGTATGTTTCACTACAGATCTATGCTGACCCATCCCCAGTGCTCCAAAAGTCCCCCCATGTCTCTGAGACACCAAAGTCAATAGTAATGTCAGCTAAGTTTACTGAACAGAAGTTCAGATTGTCAGAACACAAATCTTTGGCACCTAATTCTCATGATTCTTTACACACTTTAAGGAATTTTCTTAGCTCTCTGGCGAAATAAGTAAACTGAGGTCAATCAGAAACTGACCATTTCATTAAAGCCCACCTTGGTTTGGGGTTTTTTTTTTTTTTTTTTTTTTTTTTTTTTTTTTTTTTTTTTATTAATATTCTTTTCCGTTTAATTTGTTAATGTCC
>VZTR01025008.1:107887-134725 GCA_013400775.1 Chaetops frenatus
GTTCTGCAGAGTAAAATAGAGAATGTGTAGCGATTGAGAAAAACAGATTGTAAAGTATATTCTTCCACACTGTGAAATCCTAATGATGACAGATTGCTGTCATCATTAGAGATTGAGCTCTGCTATTTGCCAAAATGATTACACAGCTCTGACAAATAAGCTGGAAATATTTCAGCACCAAATATTTGAGACAGTAATATATTTCACAACAAAAATATTTGTGTGTATATTAGAACATAAAGCATCTCAGGCTACATAGCTTCACGTAAGTTTTCAGCTGTGCTGATCTGTCAATTTTCTTTAGCTCCACAAGAAACTATTAAAATCTCCCTCCAGCAAACTTCTCTTTTCCCACTGATACTACTTTTACCAAGAATCGTGCATCCTGATCTTGCTCAGCATCAGCTCTTCCTTTTCTATTTTCTCACCACCTACTTCCCTTCTTAGTTTCAGACATCCATCTTACAACTCTGCTACTGTAGGTGTATGGCTGAATCGTATGGAGAAATGAGTTATTTTTAACCCCTTGTCTGCACATTTGTGCCCTGCTTAATTGTGAATTTGTGATGGTTTAAAAACAGCAGTCACCTTTATGAAATGGAAAAAGAAAGAAGACATGAGGACCACTACATGTGTTTGTGTTTTTTCAGCCTTACTGATCTCTTAATTTTTCTTCCTTCTGATTCCCTTCTCCCTTCATACCATCTGTTTCCAATTTTAAAATATTTTTTGACATGTTTTAATTAGTTAGGATTTTATTTCTTTTACTTGAATGTTTCTACCAATACTTACCTCAGTAATACTGGTTTTGTTATGACAGAAATATTTTTTCTTATTCTTCATTATGAAGAGCTACTATCTTTATTTCACTGCTATGACTGTTTCCTACCCACAGTTTCCTAGGTAATATTTCACACAACTTACAACAGGTCATGAAAAACACTATTTTTTATAAAATGTTCCACATTTTCAATGTTAATAACGATTTTATTTGATCTATTGAATTTCATAATATTATTCATCAATCTTTTGTTTTCTCAGAATCAAAACCAGACATTTAGTTTTGTCTTTTCTTTGTATTTTCTTTCTTATTCTTGCAATAAGAATGGAACTTTCATGGAGTAGTGAAAACTAAACAGGATTTTCTTTTTCAAGTATTTCTCATCTCTACACATGTGAATGCAGAAAAAGAAGATCAGAAAAAATGTCTAACAAACACTCAGTTACAGATGGTTATGATCCTATCAGAGATGCCTCTGCCCGAATAAAGGTGCAAATAACACCATACGTAGAAATCAACAATATAGATTTTATTTACTAGTAAATGTGAGGCAGATAGATAGATAGAAAGAAAGAAAAGAGGAAAGGGAGAGACAGGTGTTGGGAGAGAGAGGGGAGAGGTCAAGCCGAAGATAGTCACCACTATCTGTGGATCCAGTGATGTCCTCTTGGTCCTTCTTCACTCTTTCTAAAACTGTGAAAATCATCTCGTTGTGGAAGATTTCTATCCTAAATAATTTATTTGATGTTGCACTTAAGAAAGCTATTTTCAAATGGATTTGTTTCTTGAACTGTTCGATATATCAATCAATCAGCTGCAGTAAGACCTGGCCCTACCACAAGTTAGGAAAAAATAAAAAGAAAAATTAATCTGACATTAGCCAGAGTAAGTCATGAATGAATTGATTCTCTGGTCAATCCTCTTATGTTGTGTCTGGTATTTGGTAGGATTTAGGATAGAAATAATTTTGATATGTCATAAGTCCCTTTGGCACTTAACATTGTAATCAGTTAGTGATCTGGGATGCCTTATCTGTCACCATTTATCTACATCCATTCCTTTGTTGAATCACAACCAGTAACTTGTCTTGTAGTCAAACACTGAAAACAGTGTTAGAAACACATGCCAAAAATGACAAGTACGTGAGGGTGGCTCTTGTTATGCACCAGTCACAGGGAGTTCAGTAAGCATGTGTATAAAGTGTGTTTTATTAATTAAAAAAGAATAAAAATACCTAGTTTCCTACTAGAACTACAAGACAGGGAAACAGGAGATATTGAGGGATCATGCTCTCATTCAAACAGGCATGTATTTTGCCCAAGATCACTTACAATTTTAAAAATAAAAAAAAGTTAGCTGCTGATACAGAAAATGAATCTTCAATATATAGTTTTGGAAATGGTTGCTTATTTGTCAGTACTGCTGCTTTAGACGCGTGAACTACTAAATTGGTAGTTTTATCTTTACTTATATGATCAATTATCAGTATTACATTTGTGTCCTCAAGCAAGTTAACAGTGAATTTATAATCAATAAAATATATTTAATTAATTTTATGTTTCTTTCCTCTATTCAACTCACAACACAGTAACAGCTATCAATCCATGATCTCTGACTCTTCCTTCAAAAGCCAAATTTTCAATTTATCAACATCTGAAAGGAGATGGCTTCTATTTATAGTTCTAGTTATTGAGATCTATACCTGTCTTTATGTCTTGATTTAGTTTCTACATCGTGTCTAATTTAATCTATGATTATTAACCATTTGTTAGAGCTTATCTTTACCTTGAGTCCTTTATAGGGCCCATTACAATAAGAACTGGGGTCTCTTTGCTTGTCCGTAGCGTTGAAAGACAATACAGAAAGGGATCTCCCTGGGTCTTTGACTTCTATCCCTTGCTATAATAGCTACTAAATCTTACTATACAGTACAAAATACAGTTACATGGAGCTAGAAAGTTTAGAAAACTAGTAAAAAAAAAAGATAGAAAATTACTGTAAAACAGTATGAGTGTAGATTGATTGCAAAGATCAAATTTTAAATTGTTTTAAAATCAGATAATAAAGGAATATTTGATATATGTGTAGAAAGAAAATTCAACTATTTACCATGATATTTGAGATGAAAATAATTAGGTGAAATTTCCTCACAAAAAGGATGTTGGATCAGAATATTTCACATTACTATGGCAGTGACTACTCAGAAGTCAAACTTTAATTAGGAGCCATTACATTATCAATGAGACAGTTGTAAATATTGACATCAAAGGAAATGTGGGGCTATAGATATGTAATGATCATTGACAAAATGATCATCTGAAATTTGAGATTTTCTAGTTCTACCTTGTTTAAATACTATATTTCGAGGAAATGGAAAAGATTCAAATGTTACTTATTTTGAGGACAGAAAGACAGAAAACTGAAAGAAAACCAAACTGTTATCACCTTCTAACAAGTGCTGTACAGGTGGCCCTAAGCATTTGAAATTCTAGACCTCAGTAAATAAGGACTTTAACAGCTATCCCCACATATGAGAAAAAGAAGCAGTTGTTTTAAATTCACTGTACAGCCAAGATTATGGTAGGTGAGT
Organism: Chaetops frenatus; assembly: GCA_013400775.1. Taxonomy (NCBI): domain Eukaryota; kingdom Metazoa; phylum Chordata; class Aves; order Passeriformes; family Picathartidae; genus Chaetops; species Chaetops frenatus. The sequence goes on from VZTR01025008.1 coordinate 111,259, forward strand.
GTTGCAGTCACTTTTTCATATATTTTGCTTATATGTGTGATTTGTACCTCCCCCACACATGTATATAGTTTGTCCCTAGTTTCCCCCTGCAGTTGGTTCCACCCTGCCCTGTGTCTGTCATTGTGGTAGCTTCCTCCCCTAGTAGAAGTGTATCCATCCCTAATGTGCTAATCCTTCCCTTCCCCCGCCTTCCCTCTGGAAGCTTGGTGGCTCACTGCTTCCCCATTGATCCATTCCAATGTATTCTCTCCCCTGGATGCTCCCTAGTGGATGGCTGTCTGTCACGCCACTTGGGACACCTCCCCTTCTTCCCCGTTGGTCCTGGGAGTGTTCCCTCCCCTTGTACCTCTTCCCGTTATAATCCCATGTTTACCCTTTGTCTGGGTCTTCGGTCTCTGGCCCCCCTTGGTGGAATAAACTGCTGAAAGCCATACCAGAAGCCTCCTCTCTCTCTCTCCTCACTCCCACCTGGTGTGAGTGCTGCTGCCTGGGCTGTGGAGCTCAGCTCCACCCAAGGGCTTTTGCTGCTCCAGGGACATCCCCATCCTGATGCGGTGAAGTCCTCGGGCAGCTTCGGCTGCATCAGGTGAGCTGCAGGCAATCCAGGAAACTCCTAGAATGCTTGGAGGATAACTTTGTGAGCTAAGTAATAGCAGCCCTACTCCAGAGGGAATATGCTACTGGATCTGTTGGTCACTAACATAAGTGAGCTAATTGGGGATATCAAGACTAAAGGCAGCCTGGGATGCAGGGATCATGTACTGCTGGTGCATGCACTTCTGAGGGATGTGAGTCAGGTAAGGAGTAAAGCTAGCCCCCTGAGCTTTAGGAACACAGAATTACAGCTCTTCTGGGAGATAGTGGGATGTCCTGCGAGACTGCTCTTGAGGACAAGGGTGTGTGTAACAGAGCTGGCATTTCTCTAAGGAAGTCCATGGAGTGAAAGATCTGGCAATCCCCTAGAGCAAGACATTGGGCAAGAAAGGCAAGAAAATGACATGGCTGAATAGAAAGAAATGGCATAACCTGTTGGTCAAACTAAAGAGGAAGAAGAAAATGCACAGACAATGGAGACAAGGACAGGTAACCTGGGAGGAGTGTAGAGGAGCAGTTTGGTTGTGTAAGGATGAGATGAGGAAGGCCAAGCAAAAGCTGGAACTGAAGTCGGCAAGGGATGCAAAGAATAACAAGAAGGGCTTCTATGGGTATGTTAACTAGAAAAGGACGGTAAAAGAAAGCGTACAGCCTCCAGTAAACAATGATGAAAACATGGGTGAGGAGAAGACCTGGGTACTCAGTAACTCTTTTGCTTTTTCTATGGCAACAACTCTTCCCACACATCTTGAGTGGATGAACAGCAGGATGGGGTCAGAGGAAGCAAAATGCTTCCCACTGTATGATCAGGTTCACAACCACCTGAGGAACCTGAATGTACATAGATCTATCAGGCCCCATGAGAGGCATCCGATTCCTGATGGAATTCACTGATGTAATTGCCAAGCCACTCACCATGATATTTGAGAAGTCATGGAAGTCAGAGGAAGTCCCAGGTGAATAGAAAAAGGGAAGCATATTACCTATTTTCAAAAAGGGAAGAAAGGATGACCCTGAGAACTACTGACCTGTCAGCCTTACCTCTGTGGCTGGAAGATCATGGAACAAGAAGTTATTCCAAACCACCCTCTATTCTGCTTTCAGGAGAAACCACCTGAAGTGCTGCATCCAAAACAGGAAGGACAGGGACCTGTTGGAGGAAGTCCAGAGGAAGGCCACCAAGTTGATCAGAGGTATGGTGCACTTCTCCTATGAGGGAAAGCTAAAAGAATTGGGATTATTCACCATGAAAAAGAAAATGCTTCAGGGTGACCTAAATGTACCCTTCCAGTACCTGAAGGGAACTTTCAGGAAAGACTTCTCACAGGAGCATGTAGTGCCAAGACAAGTGGGAATGGGTTCAAATTAAAAGAAATTAGTTTAGATTAAATATTAGGAAAGAATTATTTACTGTAGTGAGGCACTGGAACAGGTGGCCCAGGGAAACTGGTTGCCCCATCCCTGGAGGAATTCAAGGCCACATTGGATGGAGCTCTAAGCAGTCTGCTGTAGTGAAAGATGTCCTGCCCATGGCAGAGGGTTGGTACTAGATGATCTTTAAGGCCTTTTCCAATCCAAACCATTCTCATGGTTCCATGATCATGCCTATGTTTCTGCAGGATTTGGGCAAAGGTCCATTGCTTACTGTAGATTTTTTAAAAGGGAAACCTCTTAATGCCAGGAAACAACGATATATAGTCTTGAATTCTAAAAAGCAATAAAGTCTATAACTCACATGAAATCTGGTAGCATATCCAAGCTTTTTATTTAAAGCTGCTAATTTATAAAATGGATTTTCAAACAATGTTATTATTTTGATCTTTATTTCTGAGTGACAACCATACAGTTTCATTTTTAAGCACAAATTAAATTGAAAAAATTTTAAATAAATGTAATGTGAATGCTATTGTCAGTGAACAAAAGCACGTTACACAGTATGGAATAACTACTATCACTATGTGGTCACTGTCATTGTATAAGCAGCAACCAGCTGGAAGCAAGGCAATGTTTTGGTCATTTAAATGACCAAATTTTGATGCCAAAACAAAGGTAAGGAAAGGAACAGAGCCAATAGGACTAACAGGAATCATATGATGTCCCAGTCATGAGAATACAATGGACATTGCACTGGTAATTATACATGAATTCATGAAGTGGTAAATATGAATATTCAGATGGCCTTGATTACAGGGCTCAGTGAGTGATTTCCTCTGAAGTTAATATAACTCTACTTCATGGAAGTAAATTGTTCAGACTAGAATAGATGAATAGTAGGCATGATTTGTTTGTAAATAGTATTAGTTGTTGGCAAGAAAAACCCCCAACATGTTCACTAATGGAGTTTAAGGATCATGAGTGTTTAGATAACAAAGAAAGCTATTAGGATTTTGTTTATTTCTGTTGTCTTTATAATGCACTTCAGTCACACTATTTATAAGATTTTAATCTTCAAGGTCGCATATATTTGTTCAAAATTTATTAATTCATTCATTATTAATAAAGACAAAAATGTGATCCTGTAATCATTAACAAATTGAAACAGTATCTTTTTTTGTCTCGGAAAATTAAGATGCAGATGAGCAACTAGTCAAAATCTATTATCCTACAATTATAATATGAGAAGTGTTACCATGGTGATTGTAATCTTGCCGCAAACCTACAAAAACGCACAAAATTTTGTCCTCACTCTTCACGTTTGAATCATAAAACTATTCAACTGACTTAATGATAATTTTACTGCATTTCTAACTTAAACAGGGCTATATTTATATTAGTAAGATACTGTCATGGCTTATAGCTTGTCAATAATTGTGATAGTCATATCTTCATGGTTTGTGTTAACAATTTTTCTTCCTTTTTTTCATTTAACACCATTCATTCTTAGTCATCTACTAAGATGATTTTCAATTCATATCTCACTGTATGCTAATAAAGCCACTGAAAGTGGTTTGATCTCATCCAATTTTTGATGATGAAAACTTAAATTGTTTAACTTCATCTTTTTTTCTGCATCACTCATGAGGAGAAATAGGCATTCTTTAAAGATAAGTTCTCAAAGATAAATATTTTAGGTTTTTTTCTTTGGATTGCATGGGAAGGTTACATTTAAATCTAAAGAGCTAGAACTTAGATTGCTCAGATTGCTCCTTTAGACAGATGAAATGAAACCAAACTTCAATGATTACATAAAAAAAATCTGTGAAGTTGATTTGACTTTAATTAAAATTTTCATTCACATTTCAAATATATGCTAAAAACTCCATTAAATTTTCTTCAATATGTAATATTTAAACAAGTCAAGATACACTGTTATAGAGCACAATCATGAAAAAAATACATAGATCTGTCTGGACATGTATTTCTGCATGGTGGTTTTTTGTGGATTTTTGCTCAGTGGAATTTTTTTCCCCATTAACTGATATAATCTTTTGAAGTGAATGGAGGATATTACTGTCAGCATATTTATTTATAAATAAACTGTCAGAAGAAAACTTTTCAAAATATAGATGTTATCTAATTAATAGTTCTATTTCATTAAATATTTGCATTACAGATTAAATAGCTTTGCTTTTTGGGATGCGTATACAAATGCTTGAGATGAGGTTATTGAGCATATTTGAAAATTCTTTTGTTTCCCTGCTGTTCCTTCTTTTGTAGTTAATTGAGCTCTACAATGATTTTCTTAGTTAATACTCTTTATGTTTAATGATGCAGGGAAATACTGATGATAGTTTTCTTTTAATACCTAGCTCTCACAGGTGTGTTAATAGCAATGTCTACAGGACAAGAGCTGCAGTCAGGAGAATGGAATATCAGGAAATGTGATGGATCTACAGAAATTATTTTTATTCTTTTTTAAAAAAAATCCATCCTCTTATTATATATGTGTGTTCAAACTCTGCAGAAGGTTATTAGAAGATTCTCAGACTATTCAACGTTTGACCTTAAATTTGAGGAAATTAATTGAACATTAGCAAGGGCTTCAGTGTCCAGAGGAGCCAAGAAGTAAGTAAAAGTGTCCTATGATAAAGATTTTGGTGTGCAACTACATATGGAACTGAGATCACTATGCTAGGTTCTTACAGGTTTGAGGTCTGGAAAGCAGTTCTATCATTTCCCCAGTTATTTGGAGGTTATTTAGATTTATTAGTTTATTAGATTTAGAGTTATTTAGATCTTATATGATCAAGAAAAACCTATTCTTTTTTTTAAGACAAACACTATAATCAAATTAGAAATGAATGACTAAGCCTTGGCATCAAATTGATGCTGTATTTTTTATAGGAAGCAGGAATAGTCATATTTTGAATTATCTATAATCCCTGGCTTTGTCCTTTAATATTATGTACACTTCCAAAAGCCGTAATATTTCTCTCTTTTTTTTTATTTCGTTTAAATATTTTCTCTTATTATTAATGAAAATCTAATTCTTATACAATACACTTCTGTTGTTTATAAAATGTATGTTTAATTTTTCTCTTTCTTAACTATTCAGGTGTATCTGTAGAGAATGCATGTAAGCATAACACTGAGAACATGTAATATGAAAGTAACTCTTTCAAGTATTGTAGTTATTTTTTAGACAAAAGCACTATTAGTGAGTTTGTGCTGGGGACAAAATGTAATTTGTATGTGTTTTGGCAATCAATTTTCCATCTGAAAATCAGTCAATAGCTACTTTAAGTTACTGATTTTTTTTTTTTTTTATGATGCCATGTAATACAATGAGAGTGGTGTTTCTTTTTTCACATCAATCACTTTGGATATTCATAAGCAATTTAGCTGTATTTCTATATGGGCTACAGTTTCATTAGTTATCATTAAACAATTTAAATTATAGAATTTACCATATGAGGGGAGATAATATCAACATTGTTTTGGGCAGTGGTGACTTCAAGAACATAAACAAAGGATCAACATTAATTATGTTTCTTCCTTACCCCAAGAAAAAAATGAACATACTTGGTTTACTTATTGGATGTTCAGTGTCTGAGATAGTTATGGTATTAAGGAAAAGAGAAATGGCAGGGAAGAATTACTAAGTTTAAAATCCACTTAATCAGATGCAAAATCAATAAATTCCCAGTGACAGAATATCACAAAAGCAAAACAGGGGAAAAAAAAGTCACAGATTCAATTTCCATGCCTTAATTTCCTCCTGGCAAGTGTGCTCCCTATGTCCCTTCCAAATCCACCCCCTTTTTTTTTCTTTTTTTTTTTTTAGTATATTCAGTGTGTTAGAAAGAAAGGAATGGAAGAGAATCATAATCAAAAAGTAAAAATTAAATCATACTATGTCACAATGGGATGTCCTAACAGAATAATTATACTATTGCTCTGCACATAATATTACAATTTCAAGGCTATGTTAAGGTATCAAGGCCAAAGAATAACTAATAAACCAAGTTTTGAACCTACTTATTGAAGTTAATGTAGTTCATGAAGTTAACATCAGATATTTTTGCTCCTAATTTGAAAACAGGTATAAGATGCAATGCTATTCTGATCCTTACTCAGCTTTCACAGAATGTGAGGTTTTTTGACCTGATTCTAGTTAGGTTAGATAAGATTCAGTCTGTGATAGAACAGAGAAGAAAATATATGCTGTAATATATTTTAATTAAATTGGAAATGTTTAGTTGTATTGACTCTTTTCTGGTATAGTAGGGAGAAATATTTCTTAAACCTCTGTAACATTCCAGAAAAAAAAATAGGTTTATTTTATTAATTTTATTTGTCTGTTTTTCTGTCTTACAGGAACAGATAGTACAGATACAAGTATGTCCCACATGTTTAAATTTCTCTATTTTATCCTCTTTAAAGGTAGCTACAACACAAGCTGTACTATAGCACCACAATATAAAAATCATAATAATTTACTTGGAACAGGTTGTTGAAGACAATTATTTTGCTAAAGAAAGAAGTAAGCTAGTGGCACATTGCTACATGCTTGTGGATTATTTAATTTTTGCACCTGAATTTTCAATGGTAACCTTTTTTAGATATAGAATGGAATTTCTGCTTACAAGAACTGTCAGACTAACAGCAATAGAAGCACATATTATGTGGCAGCAGTGTCAAATCCTTGACTCCTCTGTTATAAGGAACTTCACCTCTACTGGAGATTGCTCAGAGATCATTTTATGTTCATTACCATTCCTATTTAGGGTCTTTTCATTTTACTTTTTACAGCCAGCTGATCATTGTTCTAAATCATCTCTTTTGTAAAATAGACATGCTACATATTAGGAGGGCAGTGGATCAAAACTACCCATTGAGGGCCTATGATGCTACCATAAAACGATAAAAAACACCATAAAAGTTATGCTGGCATTGTATGTGAACTGATAACATGAATAATAAAAAATTCATAGCTAACACTTCTATCCAAACTGTTTAATATGCTACTTATTAAAACAGACACTACAGAACTACACTAAGAATTTCATAATATACCTTAATGCCAAATTTAAGATTATACAGTTAGATTAACAGAGAAAATATAGAAATAAGAAATGAAGAAATTTTCATGGTATTTTTCTAAAATGTTTCTGATTTCTTAAGCAGATGTAGGCAGGCATAAACAACTCCAGAATTTAATTGAGTCATTCAGGAAATGGTATCAGGAGAAGATTTTAAAATTTAAAATGCTTTGAAGACCTACAGTGTTTTTTGCTTTAGCCAACAGCTAGTAAATAGTCAGTATCCCAAGCCAAAGTTCTACTACTCTGCTGGCACCAGAAAAGTAGCAGGAATGGTTTCAGTTATAAAACCAGGCAGAGGAAAGCAACCTAAATGAAGAGGTCAAATACACTATTAAATCAATATACACCTGGGCACATACAAAAACTGTTCCCCCTGCTCTCTCCCCCTCCTAGTAAATATCCATCATTTAAGGGAAAAAAAAATAAATCAAAGAGGTAGGTCATGGTTGACTGCCACTTTGTTCAGGTGAGCTAAAAAACCCAATAAAATATTCCTGAACTGAGGTTTAAAGAATGAGTAAAGAGCACAGTAAAATGTAAAGGCAGTAGAATTGCACATATAAGTTTGTATGGAATTTGAAAAATATTTATGTAAAGAAGTATATACAGTTTGATCCACTCCATTTACAAAAAAAAATTACTCATATCACAGGTTGTTTCATTAGGGAAAGAATATTGAGGGCAAAGTTTGCCATGGACATGGAGAGCAGAAGAAACTCGATTTAATAACGTAGTAATGATTAATTAAAAAAAAAAGCGTAGATGTGTAGAGATGTGTCATATGTGCTTGATGTGTGAAAAGTGTAGGAGGGATAGAAACACTTATGCTTCAGTGCATGCAGCAGTCATTAAGTACTTGCAGGAAGACAGTTCTTCTATGAAGAGATTATTTTATAATTATCTTTTTTAATAGGGATCTAAAAATGGCAGATATCAGAAATAAAAGGAAAGGCTGGACAAAACTGATCTGACATTATGGAACCCCATTTAATCTTTTGATAGATGATGTTGATAAAACTGAAAGAAAGCACTTTTTGATAAAAAGTTATTGTAAAAATATTAGTCATTTGAAAAAATACGTACTTTTTCATTCTTCTATTTCACCCTAGAGGAATGCTTTAACACAGTAGTAGCAACTTTGCTCAATACATTTATTTCACGGTAAAAAAGAGACTGTACAAGAATCAGAATAATTATTTTCTAAAATATCTCTGATATGAGTCAGCTTAAGGCATAAAAAATTCCATTCAACTAACTCTTTTCCAAGTCACTGATATTAGAACTCAACAGAAGAAAAAATCCCTAGAATAGACACAGCATATAAGCAATGGGCTTTTTCTCCTCAGGAACCTGATCTGCAACAGTGAAAAAGCAGCTATTAAGAAGAAAGACCTAGATGTATAATGGAGGAATTTGTCTTTGAAAATGTCTTCACTAGGTAACCCACTTCCTACTCTCATATGTTAGTAAAATACCCAGGACCCCAGAGTAGTTTAATCCACGAGACCTGAATTCCCCACTGGTATCAAAAAATTCCGATATTTATAGTCAATCTACTGCAAGTTTCGTCTAACCCACATAATCTTTAGCAAAACAAATAAACAAACAAAATTATAATTAAAATCATCAACCAAATATTTCCATCTAACAATGTATGTCCAATGTGCATCACAGGTTTATTGTACTATCAGACATATGTTCAACTATTAAACAAAAGGATACCTAATGTGATGGAAGTTTTGTAATATTGGCAGTACAGAGTTTCTGTTGAGACAGCTATAGCTTTTTCCCCCATCAAGCAATTTCCAAAGCGTAAGTTCTACTTAAATGAAAACTATAGCAAACTTACTTGGTTAATGAGATTCCATGTTAACTCCCCATGCTGCAAATCAATTATTTAAAGCCTTTCACAGCTAATGAATCATATAGTACTTTCTGATTAATGCCAACAAGCTAGTCGTAATGCAGTGAAGCAATCAACAGTCTAAACCACTCTGTTTTAAGAATACTTCTCTGTGGCTAAAGAAGAAACGACACAAAATATTTTAAAATAAACTATTTTTGCATAAGAAAAACACAGAACTCAAACTGCAGCAGAGAATATATAGTCATTCTTACTAGTAAACTACTAAGCACCATTAGATGTTAATTGCAAATTCTGCAATGCAATAATCAAATATCAACGCTTACCATTTTTCAGGAAAACCATTTCTACAGAAGCATATATTACACTGACTGTTTCTCACTAGATGTAGATGAAATAAAGGACTGGTACTATAGTAGAAATATTAAGTGTTCTGGATATTTTATTAATTTAAGTAATGTAAGTATGTTGTTTCTCAACTTACATGTGATGTATTGTGGTTGATATTCTGCAATGGCGCTGAGTGAGATTTTCTCAATAAATGTATGTGACAATCATATGTTATTGAGGAAGGAAGTTAAAATTTGTCATTTAAAAGAAAAGCGTTTAGCTACTGTGCTGGTTGTGGCTAGGTAAGAGGTTAATTCCTCCACAGTGGCTTTTATGGGGCTATGTTTTGGGTTTGAGACTAAAACAGTGTTAATAACATAAAATGAACAGTGCTTTGTGGGGTGTCTGGTACATTTGGAATCAATTGCCCTAGGGCTGGTAACAGAGCCCCACCATTTATTATGGGCTGATACAGAGTGCAAGGGAGCAGGATGAAGGTCCTGAACACGTACAATATATTGATGACATCATTATGTGGGTTTCATGGTTTATCCCAAGCCAGCAATCAAGCACAAAACAGCCGTTTGCTCACTTCCCCACCAAAAGGATCAAGGAGAAAATTGAAAGGGTAAAAGCTAGGGAACTCCTGGGTTGAGAGGAGGACACTTTATTCGGGAAAGCAAAGAAAACCGAAAACCAGGGAATTAATTCACTGCTTCCCATGGGTAGAAAGGTGCTCAGCCATCCCCAGGAAAACAGCGCCCCAACACACACAATGGTTACTTGAGACTTTCGATGCCATCCCTCCAAATGTCTCCCTCTTTCTCCTTCTGCCTCCCACTTTATACACTGAGCATGATGTCACATGGTCTGGAATATCCCTTTGGTCTGTTTGGGTCACCTGTCCTGGCTTTGTCTCCTCTCAACCTCCCATGTATCCCCCAACTTCCTTGCCAGCGTGGCACCACAGGAAGCAGAAAAGGCCTTGGCTCTGTGTAAGCCCTGCTCAGCAATATTATCAATCCTGTGATCAGAACAAATACAAAACAGCCCCATACCAGTCACTACGAAGAAAATTAACTCTACTCCAGTCAAAACTAGAACATGGAGCAGTGTAGATATATTTGAGAAAAGTGAAAGAATAAATCAGGTTATTTTGGAAGCTAATTTTGCCATAAAACTATTCAAAGTCAGAGGCCTTGGACCCCAGAAGAGCTAACTTTGACCTCTTCAGGGACCTACACAGCAGGATCTCATGAGAATGCAACCTACAGGGGAGTCCAAGAGAGCTGGCCAATATTTCAGGACCACTTCCTCCTGGCTCAAGTGCATCCTTGAGCAGGGAGGTTTAAACTAGGTGACCTCCAGTAATCCACACCTTGCCCAGTCTGTGATCCTGTCACCTGTACAGAGATCAGTTTTTATGAATAAAATGGCAAGATGGGCATGATTACATCGTAAGGGATGTAACCAATAAAATAAAAGCTATGTCTCTGTTAACTTACAAAAAGGAAACAACATTATCAGGAATTTGACAGTTTCTAGGGTGTCCTGTCCCACCGTAAAAGGGGAGTTGGGGAGGCTTCTTTTTGATAGATTTCTCGGACGAAAATAAAGCTCAAATGCGGCAATATTATATCTGAGAACTGTTTATTGATAAAGAAGGGTAAGTGTTCCTACCAAAGGAGGATAGAAAAGACAGCAGAGAGGGAAAAAGAGAGATAGAGAGAGAAACAGAATATCAGGGACCCCGCTGTACCAGGGGCGCGCTGTCGCCGTCAGCCGGGCAGGCGGAGCGTGTGCCGCAAGCTGCGAGGAGTCTGCGCGGCTCCCGGGCCGGGCCGGGCGCGATTTCCAAGCAGCAGCCGGCTGCGTGTCGCTGCTGCGGGCGGAGAACAGGCTGCCCTGGCCCCGGGCGCGATTTCCAAGCAGCAGCCGGCTGCGTGTCGCTGCTGCGGGCGGAGAACAGGCTGCCCTGGCCCCGGGCGCGATCCTGCGGCGGCTGCGGCTCTCAGGGCCGGGGCGCGGCGGCTCCGTCGGGAACCAGCGGGGCGCTGGGGGCCCTGGGGCCGAGCTGCCTCGGGGAAGCGGCCAAGCAGGGCAGCACAGGGAAGGCAGCCAGGGGAGAAGCAGGACCGCAGGCAGAAAAAGGCGAGAGGGGAAGGAAGGGACCGAGCTGAGCCTCCGGGGGAGCTCCCACTCCCTCCAAGGAACCCAAATAAAATGACCCCGGGATTGGGGTGCAGTTCACTGGTGTTATGTGCTAAAGTCCCTGCCATGGCCCGATTTCCTGGGCGTTTTTTCCCGGGCGTGCGGGGATCTGCCCCCGAGGGGAGCCCGATGGCCGCAGCTTTCCCTGCCCTGCTCGGCTGCCCGGCGGAGCCTCCCCGGGGACAGCGCTCCCAGCACGGGCACTGCCCCCGGAGGAATTCTCCACCTCATGGTCACCTGTGTGGAGGCATAAAGGAAAATCAGATTGGCCCCTCTCACAGGGGTATGTTAATAACAGTTCACAAAATCTAAATGACCAACCAACATCGATTTGATTTCAATCTTGCAGTATTGACTTTTTTTTTTTTTTTCCCCCCCAGGGAATGAGTATTGCAAACTAAGAAACAATATAGTAAATTAAAGCGGTTCCTGAAAGTCACATGGAAAAGAAGGTTCATGTACCCCTTCAAATCAGTGAAACATTATATTACACATAATAGTCGGAGAAAATAAGCAAAGTCATAGGGTCAAAACTCCAAATAAATAAATAAATAAATAAAACTCAACAGAAACAAAACAACCAAAAACAGAATAAAAGGGAAACAGGATAAAGACTAGAACTTTATGTAATAATGTTGGACTCATGGAGTTACCAGTTTGTGAGTTTTGTCTTTTACTTGATTTTGGAGAAAAACAAACAAACAAACAAACAAAAGGTAATAGATATGCATAGATTTTGTAGTTTTCCCTCTTAATTAAAAAAGCTTTTGAAAAAAAGCCTATATCTAATTACTTCCTTTGAAAGATATCTCTCTTTTTCATGTAAACAGAAAAATCTTATCAATCAATTATCTCAATACTATCAAAACAATGATAATAATAAGTATTTTTTGGGTGTTATTCACAAAGGGACTTAAAATGAACTGAAATATTAAGTATGCTAAAATTTGAGTTAATGTAAAAAATTCCTTCCATCCCTTTTAAAATCACTTATTGTGCATTTGACCTTCTGAAGAAATTTATTACAGAACCAACATTAGTGTGAAGATGATTGTTAGTGTAGCAGTCAGGATAGCTCAGCAAGAAAGCAAATAATGAAATCTCAGTAGTGTGTAAAATAAAATTATTTTGAATATTTTATGACCACACAGGAAACAAGGTCTTTCCTCCTCTGCAGTGAATATGCTATACATAAAGCCATATCACAGGTGCAACTTTTTAGAGGATTCTGACTTTTTTGCCTTGACAAATTTTTTATTTCTCCTAAGATCCTAGCATTTTAAAAAATGAGTTATTCCTATGAGAGTGAATATTTTAAAGTAGATCTAGATGGTGATGTTGTGGGAGGCTTGACATTTTGAAGTTTCTGATGACCAGGCAGTAATTTTCAAATAACTTTTTAAAAGAATTTAAACTACTAGATTGAATGATTGAAAAGGAACCCACCAAAAAAGTTGCTGAAACTTAAGCTTAAATGAGGTGAACATAGGGATAGAAATTCTTAAAGAGCTGTTTTCCCCTATGATTTAATACTGAATTGCCATATGGTATAAAATATGTGATAGGTCTGCACTTACAAGGACCAGTTCCTACAGGCTGACTTTTCTGGAATGGTCAAGATCTGTGTTTTGATGAATATAACTGGGACAGCTTCTTAACATCATGTGAAGGTTTAATATAATTCATGGGTGTTTGCTTTACTTCCTCTATTTATTTTATTAAATTTCCCTTATTGACAGAATAGACATCATAAAACAAGTCAAGAAATAAAAATAAAGTCATATGACTACTTTGTGTGGATGATAAATTATTTCCATACAATTCAAATGTTCTTGCTGCTATTTTTGCTCAACACTTACTTATTATGAGCATTCAGATGGAGGAGTGAAATAAACTAAAACTGTTTCTTGTTTATAAGAAATCGTGTGCCTCTGTGTGTGTGAGCCATAAAGGAGTGGAAGGCTTAAACAGTGTAGTTGTTTGTAACATTCTTGTGATGCTTTTTAGTAATTAAGTATTGCACTCATACTAGTAGATATGTTTATAAAACTTCTCATTACTTCTAGAAGGTATTGTTATCCTCCTTTTTATAAGTATGGAAGTGAAGCCAATTAGCCTATTTTTGGTCTAAAAAGTCTTGAAATGTTTATTGAGGATTGCCCTGAAATAAAAATATTGCCTAGCAGCTTTTAAGAAAAATGGCTTTTGGTGAATGTTGCCCAACGATAAGTTATTGCAAAATTGGCTTTGCTGCTGAGATCTGGATTCTGCCTTTCTTTCTTCCTAGCACCAGAGTGTATATTTGCAAGACAAGTGCAGTATTGCTTAATCACATATGCAGTGTCGTTTAGTAAACCTATGTTAACTTGAACTCTGTTAATTTATCATATTCTGAAGAACTGGTGATTCATTTTGATTTTATTCTGTAAAAATTAGAAATACTCAAGTTCAAATTAAAAGGGGCATTTGCAATGTAGTCAAACTTAGCATATCATACATCTGAAAGTGCAGTCAGGCAGCACCATTTCACAAAGATAAAGTGCATTAGGGTATATGCACTTGTGACTGAGTGATTGGGACACTTTGGAGTAAAACAGATCTCTTAGGGTTTGCGGACATGAAACAAGGCCATAAATAAAACCTCTGAAGAAATATTTGCTATTAATAAAAGCTAATGTCAATAGCACAGAATTAGTAGTTAGGGAGTGTGTGTTAATGTCTCTAGTTCTATCTGTGTCACTTACCCTGCAACCAAAAGAGATATTGAACTATAAAATGTATGGATTGAAATTGCTTTTAAGGACAGCATTAGTATTATGGAGGCCCTAAGTACAACTACTGTAAGTCCATGTGTACCTTGTCAAAAAGAAAAAAAATGTATTGAGGGAACTATTACATGTATATTTGTTGTTTGTGTAGAATGGTAACAGTTTTCATGATTGAATTTATCTTTTAAAATTCACTTTTTCAAAAGAATGCTATGGAAAGATTCAAATTATTTTAGTACCCCTGCACAATATATCTTTTGTGAACTGATCTGTAAAATCTCCATTGAACACTGCATCTTGTAATAGGGTAGGCAGATTCAGACATCCTACATCCTTGCATAGAAATGACAAAACTGGTTTTACCAGTACATTCTAAGATTAGATTGCACAATTAAAAATACCTACTGTCTATAAGAGTTTAGAGGAAACCAAGAAGGAAGAGAGGCTTTCCTTTTATAATAAGTGCAGAAATCCAGATCTACTGAAACACTGAGTGGAATTACATGTTCTTATGTCAATATGTAGTTCTGTCTCTTAAAATTAATTGGATTTAACTATTCAAGTCAGAGTATATCTGAGCATGAGTACATTAAGGATAGAAACTGAAATTCATTGTTAATGTATCAATGGTGTGTTCACCCTGCTCAGTGCTGTTCCATGCCAGATATGCTGATTGTAAGTAGCAGTATTTCCGTGGTTTTACAGTATTCTCTTTGTCTAACACACTGCTTTCACACTCATAATCTTGCTTGCTTCTCCTGAGACAGGCAGGATACCTTTCTGCAGCTTCACTTTGTACCATGAAGACTTAACAAAAAAAAATGACTTTAGTACGGTATAAGCCAGTAGTGTTGATCACAGAATAGTTTCTTTTGGTAAAGGATTTTTGTTTTCCTCTGTAAAACAGACTCTTTTCTGTAAATAAACTGCCAAACATGGATGACCAGATATATACCAGAGAGATACCTTCTCACTGACGACAGCTTCATTAATTTCAATTGAGTTACTCTCAGAGATTAATTTGACTCATTAAAACAAAACTAAGTTCTCACTAAAATTAGTTGTAGCCCTACTGCTTGTCTAAGATGCCTTACATATCTAAACTATACTTAGATCAGACAAATTAATTAATATGCTTGAACAAGTGTCAGTCAAAACATGAAGAACATTTTATATTTCCACCTTTCTGGCTGATTGCAATAGCTCCAGCTGAGCATGATTATCTCTAGATTACAAAAGCAACAACTAAATGGAATGACAGAATTATAGAATCACTTAGATTGGAAAACACCTTCAAGATCATCAAATCCAACTGTACATTTGAGGACAGTGAATATTAAGGACTCTGTGAGAAGATGGTGCAGTAGAATATTTTTCCTCCGTATTTTGTAGGGTGGCACAAACCTAACTGTATATTGTTGTTTTGTGATCCAAAACTATTTTTATTTGGATTGTAATGAAGGGGAAAAGCATCTAATGGAATTTAGCAAAGGCATGAATGTTAAGATAAGCACAAATCAAAGATGCCTTAAGCACTGAGATTACATATTGTTGTTGTTGTTGTTGTTGTTGTTATTATTATTGCTTTTTATTAAATTACTCTACAGAGCAGTAGAACTCTTAGAAATTATATCTATGAGACCAGTCAAGTTAATATGTGAGTAATTTGTGTGGACAATCTGGATGAGGAATTGGGCAGAGAGCAATGTATAGTTCACATGTACTCCAAATTTGTGCTGTCTCTCAGATGCACATTCTTTAAAGCCAACTTAAAACACTTTTCCTGAGTATAATAAGTACCAGCATGGATATTTATTTGTTAGCATGTGCATAAAAACATATATACAGATGTGTTCATTACGAATATGTTTTTAAATAAAGGCAGTATCTTTAATTGGCTAAAAGCATCTAATCTTTTGGTACCACAGTGTTTTTACCCTATTATTGATTGCAAGAAATTTTGGCCAGGACACATTTGGTTGATTTGAACCTGAAATCTAAAGCAAGCTGAGGCATTTTCATTAAAATCCATCCATGAAATGCAAACTTCTGCATTCAATTTAAACTGGATTTTTAATCCTTTAGATACTGAGTAGTCTTCTTACTTGCTGCAGGTCTTAGTGAGGGATTGTTAGGGAGCATGATGGATTTTTATTTGACAGTCATATTTTATTCATGACACTTAACAGAATGTACGTGGCTAATGGCCAGGAAATAATCACTCTTATGCTGAATGCATGCATTTAGGTGTTTTATGAAGCTGCTTGAAATCAGATAATTCCCAAAAGAAAACTACTAGTTCTGCTGCTGATATACATTACCTAGTTACCCAGGATAATTCAAACTCTTTTGCCCATTACTAGCTATCATACTAAGAATTTTGTAAGAAATTATGATCTGATAGTCTGGTTCTCTGAGTTACCTGGCAAAAAAAAAAAAAAAAAAGGAAAAAAAAATTGTTAAAAATGGTTAAAAAAACCCAAACCAACTCATGTGCTTTCAGAAAAGCTTGTTCTGTGCTCAACACAAATTATGAATTATGAATTGAGACCAAGTGCTTAACAGTGGATCCAATGATGTGTGAAATTATTGAAAGTGTTTATACCTATATGTTGTTTAATAAATTAGCAGTTGATTAGAGGAAAGTACTTATTTGTATACCACCAGTAAAGCATTAGACAACTTTCTTTTTGCAGTTATAACTGTATTTGACTGAGTTAGAGAAAATCAACAGTAAAAATTTTTAATTGGGTTTTACAAAAAAAGTTATTGAAATTTCATAAAACACATTTTCTAGATGTCTAGTTAATATTACTATTATCCTGTTCTGATAATGAAATGAGACTGGTTTAATTATTTTATTATATTGATTTATATAATTATTAATTGTGAAGTAATAATTGCCTTTATTGGATTTTGTTATTTAAAAAGCAAACTGAAATACTTGTCTTCTGCTTTAGCTACTTGTATTTTCTTAATGATATTTCTGCAAATGAAGGACCCTCTGAAAACCAGGTATGTCATCAAGAACTCTGTTTAAAAGTCTTATATTGTGGTTGATCTTTAGCTCACTAAAACAAGATTGTTTTAACATTTGGGGGAAAAAACAAGTACTTTAAATAAATTATACTCACACAAAAGCACACACATAAACAAACACATGCTTAAGGATTACAAAGTGTACTTTTCAGTAATTACACACTCCAAGCTATTTAGTCCTCTCCTCTTAAGCATTGGGTAATTGGTTTTAAAAGGGGTGAAGACATAGGTTCTGGTAACAGCTAGATAAAGAAAAGTCATATTAGAATATGAAACTTCCTTAGAAAGCTTATTACAAAAGATTGCCAATGACCTCACTGCAAAAGAAATGTCAGTGAAGCCCATGCAGCTTGACTCTGAAAGACACAGCTCAGAGCAAAGCAAAGCAAGGAACACACTTCTGCAGCTGTAGCAAAAGTAACAAAGGATCTTGGAGTAAAAAATTACACTCAAATGGATTTCTTGACTTAAGAAAGTAAAGACTGGAAGAATACAAGTGTGTGTTACATAAGAAATTGTTAGATGTAAGTAATCTTACAATCTAAGAACAGTTATTTGTTTACATATAAATAAATCACTACTGCATGTACCTGTGATCTTCAGTTAAGGCCATGCAATTGTGGGCCACACATACTGGAAGATCTTTGATTATCAGGCATCTTTCATACTGATACATTTAAAGCTTTTCTTCAAAAATCTCAAACACAACTGGAAGGAAGGGATTGAATTGGCTGCTTCTCAGGGTTATTTTTCTCAGAAAAGTAAGGTTGAGGTTTTTTTCCCTGATGCTTAAATAGGAATTCTAAGATCAAATAAATAACATTTCACATTTTTTATTCTAAAATTGATCCAGAAAGACAGGGATATATTAACAGTTAGAGAGAAGGAGATTAAAGGAGAGGAAAATGAACTAAACAAACTACCAGTAGTTTCAAGTGACAGTTTTAGTCATTTTTCTGGGTTTTCTGCAATAGTATGAAAAGATTTCCAAATAAGAGTTAATCCCTATGTTTTATTTTTTTTACAAATTAAAACTAATTTTGCAATTAAATATTGTAATCAAAAGCTTTCTATGAGCTTTTACTGAAGATGTGCAGGATCTTTGAATGTCATGGCCCAAGTCTGAAACTCCTCCCTTCACATCTAAGACAATATAAAAAGCCTTTTTCAGAAATGTGAAACTAAGGGACAAAATTGTATCTAGAATTTTCTTATTAGTATTTAATAGTAATTAAAAGAAACAGTTGGCATTTGGAAGGTAGTATTCAGGCAAGTTCAAAGTTTCCTTGAATTTAGATTTTATTAATTTTTGGAAGTTCTTTTTATAGTGTAGAAATTTCCAGTGTCTTGAAAAAAATGGAAAAAAAGCTTTAAATTAAAAAAAAAAGTTAGAATTTATTATTAAAAAGGGAAAATAGAGATGCATTTTTAAAAGTAACTTTTCATTTAAAAATCTCTCACATTTTGAAGGAAAATTCCAACCTAGAATTCTCAAAATGATATTGGAAAAAGATTGCTTTTGTTGCTGTGTATTCAAATTTGTTTATTACAAGCTTAATGCTATAGAGACCACTGAACCTATTGAACATATGAACATATTTCCTTGATTTTAATGACATTTGCTACTAGTTCACTAGTTCACTTCTTTTTAAATTTGCTTTTTTCTGTCTGCTATGGCCCTATTTGTCTTTTCTGTCCACAAATAAGGAAGACATAACTGGACTTTGCTCCTTCATCCACTGAGAATGCACAGATTTTAGTGGATTATACTGTGTCTCCCAATATGTTTTCATCCTTTTCCAATATCTTACTTGCTGGCCTCAGCAATAAGAAATAACACCTCAATTAAACAGGACTAGAGTGTGGGAATTAGGCAGTTGTAAACTAGAGTTTGAATGAATAAGATAAAAAGAGATAAAGAAATTCAGCTCACTATTCCAGGAGGTTCCAGTTATAAGCTCCTAGATTCCTGCATCTAAAGAAGGAAGAGGATGTTACAAAACTTGTTTAATTAAAAAGACCAATATGTTAAGCCTCCAAAGGTTCAGGTTTGAGTGCAGTTCAAAAACATTTACTGAGCCTATGAACGCTGGAAGCCAAATTTCTCAAAATACTTTTTACTTTTCTTGCTTGTTTTTGATGTTTCTCATGTTCAATTTTATCTGAGAACCAGAAAGGGGAAGATAGTGTTGTCTTTCTGAGTAGTGTGAACAGCACTGACCATTCTGTCTATGAAGATCTCTCAGAAGTGTACATGGCAAATGGTTGCACTAGTAGCAAGATATGGCAGTCTGAAGCAAGACTGCATGATTCCTCTGGGGGAGTCAGGGAAGAGGAACTTCCATTTATACTGCACATGTATATATGATTACGATTATATATATGTATATATAGATAAATATAAATATATGTCATATTCCATGGTTGCTAAGATTTTATAAGGACTGTCAGCTGATTTCGTTTGCATAAATATATTTGCTATGGCTCACATTTCAGACAGTTGTCAATAGTAGATTAAATCATTTAAATGGTTAATTGTTCTTGGTTTTATTTGCTTAATTACATTATTCTTTAGAAAAAATGCTTTCATATTGATTAACTTCACTACTCTTTGCTTTTTCACTGTGTTACTGAATGGAACTTTCTACAAAACCAGTCTAAACCAGGTGATGTAGAATCTTCATCCTGTAATTAGGGGTGAATGAAGCTCAGAAAGCTTTGGGGTTTGTATAATCTTTCCAAAGTTAAGATGCTTAGCATGTCTTTTTATGAAGTTATCTGGCTGAGGTGATGTTTCCGCAAGGAACATATAGCTCTATAAGTATTCAGATACTTTTTATACATTGATTTGTTACTCTTTAATAATGAAAGGATTCTCTAAAATAAAAAATTATAAAAAGGTATATGAAGTAAAATTCAAATATCAAAAACAGTTTGGGAGGGAATTCAGCAAGGTAATATTTCCCATGGTAGATGTTCCTACCATTTTGCTGCTTAACATTTGATCTTCTCTTTTCCCCATCTTGAGAATTGAAACAGAAAAGTATTTGCACTACCTTTCTGAACAAGGTGAACTTTAATATTTGCACTAAAATGACAAGTCGCTATTTCACTTTCCTTCTTCTTCCAGAAATTGCAAAGATATAAGTGGATGTGTGCATTTTGTGGCAGATAGAGGCTTACCTCATCACCTAAGTTATCCAACCATTTTAATCCTCATAGATCAGACATATTATTGTGCATATGACTTTGGATCTATAGCTATTAACTTCTGGTGTAATAAGACAGGACTCAGCATTTGCAATTTCATCTCATCTAGAACTCCTTCTGACAAGAAAAAATAACTGAGGTGCTTAACAGTCCTTCTAATATACTATACCTGCAATTCATATTGAAACAGACCTCTGGCAGTCTCTTGAAGGCTTTATTTTGCTTGCCATTTTCTTTAAAGTATATTTCAACTTCACTGAATTTGCATACATTATACATTTTAAAAAGAATAGTGTCTCCTTGTCCGTAGTGTCAAAATATCTCATTGTAATAAAACTCAATTTCTTTGAATAAAACCCTTTCACTGTATCTGATTTATGGACATAAGCACTGTAGCATGAGAGGTACATTTATTAGGTACATTTAGGCATCATGGGTATTTCTTGTCTAATAATAGTTCATCAGCTTGTACTGTAGCATGCTGACATGAAAGTCTTTTTTCATTCTTACAAGGAGATCCAGTGTTTTAGATTTTTATTTGCCACACACTTAACAGAGTAACTGTGAATATATATTTTCTCTTATTTTTGTTTCTGGCAAAAATGCTTTTGTCAGAGCTATGCACTCATAATTAAAGAAACCTAAGTGGACTTTCTCAAAATTGAATGAGTAAGATTGTGAAAGTATTTGGTTTGGAGGTTTTTTTGAGGGGATTGGGATTTTTTTAGGAAACTTCATGTTTTCCTTTTTTCCTCTTAACATATTCTAAGTACTTTGCCTTATGACCATGGTTTTAAAGGACAAAAAGATAAGACACTGAAAAATTTTAAGAGTCAGGTATTATGGACAGCATTTCTGTGTGCCTTTGTTTGTCTGTGTGTGATGGCTCCCTTTTAATATACTTGGTAGAAATATATGTATGCATAAGAAATTGATGTATAATCACTATTTACACATAGTTTAAGCTTGTGATTGATAATATTCTGAGCATAATATCTGGAAAATCATCTTGAATTCCACATTGTCTTGCAAGTTCTCAGGTTCTGGGATGAAAAGGAACACCTTCCTGATTCCCATATGATTTCTTTACTATTGTAAATTACAACCTCCCAGTAACATTACAATATTTTGTGTACCCTGTATTATACTTGTTTTTTTAATCAATTGTGTAACTTAATATGTATTTATGCAGATACTTTTGAACTTCTATTATTTTCTTTTCAGAAATGAATAAAGATCTCAATTATATCTAAATAATGGCTCACTTTTACACATTTTTGACACTTTCATTTAAAAGCAAATAGGAATTCAACTATAAATATATACTATAAAATTTTATTTTAGAGGATCCTTTAATTTTTAAGGAGTAACTACTCAATGTATATGAAGTATCTGAATATTGATAGAAGTTGCATGTTCCTTGCAAAAACATCAACCTAGCCAGATAACTTCATAAAAATACAACAATAAATAGGCAAAACAGAGGTTTGATAAATAAAATAAAATGTGTCAAACACAGTAGGAAAAGAAAAGCTGTATCTAAACAAGTTTTTCAGAGAAAACTAATTGATTTATAGTAAAGGAACCACATGTAGATTAACAGATTTATTAAACTGTCTATAATGTTTCTGACATTTTAGATCTCTTCTGATGACACTTTCTTTTTATTCAGACAGTAGAGAAATCTTTTTTCTTTTTGTAACAACTGCTTTCTAGTAACTCAACAATTTGAGGTGAAAGAAAGGCATTCTGTTTAATGTCAAAACTAAATATTTAGAGTTAATATTTAAAATAAATAAATAAATAAATATTTAGAATAAATATTTAGAATTTCTAAAATAAATAAATAAACATTTAGAAATAAATAAATAAATAAATAAATATTTAGAATTTCTATGTCTTCTTGTGTATTTTATGATAGCCCTCATTGTGTCCTCTGAAATTATACAGGTCTCTAAAAACTCTAAATAAGAAAATCAACAGATACATGGAATGAAGAAATGAAAGTAGGAGATAGTTTAATATCTCAGAGTCAGAATATGCAGTAACAATGTCACATGCAGTTTAAAAACCCCAATATAAATAGCTGCCAACCTAAAGATACTTTACCGATTAAAAGAAAATATAAAGTGTTTGATGGAAATAGGGCAAAGAAGAGTAATCTGTTTTCCTTACAGAGATTAAAGTTACCTAGTTTTCTATAAAACTTCTGAATTTGAGGCCTTATTTTTTCCTAAGAATTTGTGCCAATTTTTTCTTTCCCATGGAATCTTTGCTATTTCACCCCAGAAAAGCAAAATTATGAAATAAAATGCACCATAGAATTAAATACTCTGAAGCAGTTATAGAAAACATTTAATCAACGAAAGCTTTAATTTTAGAGCAGCTTGATGTAAAAGAGTCTGATGTAGATCCTTAAAGATGATTTAAAGTTAAAAGAATGACTCTGAAGATTTTTGGCTTTGAAGAAAAACACATATGTCATGTGAGTTTATAATTTCCCTTGTGATGCTCACAGTATGTTGCAGTATGTCTGGTTGCTTATTGAATATTTCGTCTTTTCATTCTTATTCTTTTAATTTAAGGAAAGTTAGTATAAAGTGAGTGGAGCTGCAGAAGTGGGGTGAAAGATCAAGAGAATAAGGTCACGTTTAATAACATCATGGCTCTTGGATCCTAATTGTGTAACAGCTGAACTATGTCTATGTAACAGTTAAAATAAAACATTATGCTATTCTGTACTTCTTTTGCCTACTTACCTTCACACTCATTATCTTTTTTAATATGTTCTGTGGCCTTGTTTTTATAAAAAAATATTTTCAACCTGAAAATTACACCTTTCTTTTAGAATATTGTGTCTCCCTGCTTCCTTTGAAATGAAAAGCTCAGCCAGCCAGAGAAGAATAGCACTCTGTTTAAGAAAGAGGTGAGTGAGAGAGTCACGGGCCACATTTTACATTGTGTTG